>JAAALK010000289.1:28431795-28516179 GCA_019279435.1 Zizania palustris | reverse complement strand
CTCCGAGTTCTTGAGCCCTAGCTACGAGTTCTTGAGCCCAGTTCTCCCTAAGATCAATCCGGCAATCGCGATGGTGAAGACCAAGGGATCTGCGCCTCCTTCGGCTTTGGCTCGGCAGCAGGCAGCCGCAGCAGCAGCGGCGGCGACATCTTCGAGGCAGGCGACAATATCCATGGCGGCAGGGGGGAGAAATCCCCAAATCCCCGACGACCAAGGTCTATGCCCACCCTCAACTAAGTACTTGGATCAATCTTTTGAGTTGGGGCCGTCTACCTGCAAGAAAGAGTCTTTGGCAATCACAGCGGGGGGAAAGATTAGTGATGGGGTTATGATTCGGAAGCCGGGCAAAGAATCGATTCCATCACCGAGACCAGGAGAAGTTGTAGTGTTCGAAGCTTTTTTCGAAGCGGGCTTGGGCCTCCCGGCTGTGGATTTCTTAGCCGAAGTACTTGACTTGTTTCATGTAACCCTCCCCCAGCTGTCTCCGAATGCTGTAGCTAGATTAGCTATCTTCGAGTGGGCACTGAGAGCCGAAGGTTGTGAGGGAAGGGCCGAAATCTTCGCTGCGCTACATAGAGCAACTTGTCAGCCAAAGACCTTCGTAGGCTCCGGAGGTGAGAAGGTGGTGGTTTCCTTCGGAAGCATCAATTTTAGGCTTCGTGATGAATATGCCCTGCAATTCCCTGCTAAGGCCATCAATGCTAGATGGTACACCGATTGGGTTCTGAGGTGGTTTTATGCCGAAGTTGGAGTGAGTAGTCCTCTGGCCGGTCCCCTCAAGGAAATCCAGTTCCGGAAGGAAGCCTTAGTGCAACCTGACGAAGGCCAACTCGAGGCTCGCCTCAACTTGCTTCAGAAAATCAGCAGAAGGTTGAGCATGCGGGACTTAGCCGAAGAGTTCCTCGGACTTCAAATTCCTCCGTTGATGGCCAACTGGCCTATCGCCTTCGAGGATGACTCAGAAGGCGGTCTTCGCAAGATAAACTATACTTCGAGCCCTGCAGGTAACTTCGAAACCATTATGCATAGTACATACTTACTTCGAAGAAAAACTAACTCAAATTATTTTTTAGCTTCTTCAGCCCCTATTACTTCAGAGCAAATTGTAAGGGCTTCGGAGAAGATTTTGGGTGCTCCAACTCCGTCAGAAAAAGAATGGCGAATCAAATTAGTCGGAAGTTGGGAGCGTTTTAACAGAGTATGGGGAATGCTGGAGTTAACTCCACCCCCTCTGATGGACTGGGTGCCTCAGGAGAAAGGCCCCAAGAAAAGAGTAGCTGAAGCCGGAGCTTCAAGTTCAGCAAAGACTCCGGTGAAGAAGGTGGCTCGGAAACCAAAGAATCTCGCACCTTTGGATCCTGCTCCTTCAAGCTCAAGAACCTCACTTTCTGGTTCTAAAGAGGACGAAGGTATTTTATTAGTAAAATTAATTGATGAAGATGCAACTCAACGAAGTATTCACATTGAAGATACTGCAGGTATTCCGGAGCCTCAAGCCAACATCGAAGAAGTAAGAGCTCCGGATACCCAGGAAGAACAAATCGAAGCCCCTATGGGTGTAGATGAGGCCGAAGTGCCTGCGAACGTACCGGAGTCTGGAGATAATGCTGATCAACCAATGACTTCGGTAGTTCAAGAAGATACAACTCAGGCTGGAGTTCCTGTGGATGAAGGTGGAGTCGAAGTCACTATGGCTTCGATTCTCGAAGAAGTAACGAGGACTCTTCAGGACGATGCTCCTGCAGTCCAAGATTTAGCGGCTGATTCGGATGAGGACTATACTTTTGATCCTCCGATCAGTCCGGTGCTCGATATTCCAGAGAATGTCGAAGGTAAATTTTGCTTAATTCTTATCAATTTTTGCAAAATTATACAATGTGTAATATTTTTGTTTTTTCAGAGCCTCCTGTTGTCGAAGTATCCCTCGAAGATACAATTCAAAGACCTTCGACAACTTCGGAGCCACAACCGGGGGTTACTCTACCGGGGCCTGGAAGAGGAAAAAGACACATAGAGCCTCTCCCAGCTCAAGGATCGACTTCATCTGAGTCAACAGATGAAAGCGAATCAACTGAGGGGGGGCCATCTTCAGAAGTTCCAAGGGCCTCGGAAGAACCCTCCGGACCCTCGCTAAGCAGAGCTGATCAGAAGGCTTTAGCACTGCTTCCTCTCATAACTCCATTTTTGGAGGAGAAAACCGGACTTGGGACTTTGGTTAAACCCTTGGGTGAAGCGAGTCGCAAAGTCGGGGAAACAGAACTGGTAGCCCTTTTAAGCAGAGCGAAGGGTTCGGAGCTTAATATTGCTATGGAAAGAGCAGCTTATCAGGTATAAAGCATCTTCGAACCAAATAATGAATTATATATGAATAATTTCTTATTCCAGTTTTTCTTTTTTCTTAGCAAGCAGTCTTAGCCCGCGCTGCAGCTTTATCGAGCGAAAACGAAATTGCTCAACTTCGGGAAGAGAACGAAACTCTTCAAAGAAATTTTAACTTCTCCGAAGGTCGAGTAGCTCAAATGGACAATGTAATACTAGCAGAGCGAAGGGCTAGGCAAAGCTTGGAGGCTGCGAAGAAGGAGCTCGAAGCAGAAAGAATTGTGCTTCGGGCAGAGATTGAAAGACTGCGGACGGAGGATGCTGCCAAAGGGACTGAACTTGTAAGGCTACAAGAAGAAACTGGCCAACTCCGAACTCAGAAGAATGCTTTGACTACGGAGAATGCTAAAATCTCCGGAGTTTTAGCAGAAACGACTTCGGTCAAGGATGCACTTAATGCAGAAAAAATCAAGTCTGAGAAGGTGGCTTCGGAGGTCATCGAACAGATGCTAGGTGTCTTGGAGTACTTCGGTACTACTGGATCACTACCTTCGGATGACAATGTAACTCTGCTGCGCTGGCTAAAGAGGATCCAAGGAGCAGCGAAGCAAATGAAGACGGCAGGCATACGTTATGGAGAACTCTCCGGACAAGTGTCTGCCCTCGGAATACTTCGCTACTACGAGGATTTGGGCCGAACAATCACTCCGAGCGCAGAGGGCTCCATCATCTTCGACGACGCGAGACTTTTGACTCCTTCCGAAGGCGTAGCTACTGCTTGGCGAGCCTTCCAGACTTCGTGGAGAGCCGAAGGTCGATCTGCGATCAAGGCTTGGATTGATGAAGGCCAACGCCAAAAGCAAGTTCGGAGTCAAGCTTCGAGCAGTCAGCCTCCTCCGAACCCGCAGGTTTAGGATTATTTAGGATTTTTTGATTATGTAAAGCTGATGCTTGTAAATATTTATCAATGAAAATCTTGTTTGTCATATTTTTAGGCTTTGCCTCTTATGGAAGATATCGAAGTGTTAGAGCTTAACAGCGAACTTCGCTCACTGTGGAACACCTTCGAACTTCTAAAGAGTTATAAACGTCCTCGATTCCTTATCCCTCGAGATGACTCCGGCGTTATTGCGCCCGAAGTAATCAAAGACGTATTGTCTTATATTAAAGAGGAAGATAAAGAGATCGACGCAAACACCTCGTCTTCTGAAGACACTAATTGGTCCGAAGACGAAGGTGAAGCCCAAAATAAAAGATCTGAAGATCTTAGAAGCTGGGAGAGAAGCCCCGAGCGGCTTCGAACTTGGGCCGAGCTTCAACAAGAACAGAAGGATTTTAGAGCTTCGAAGGGGAGGAAGAGAGTTAAACGCAAAGTTCTTAGAACTTCCGATGTTGGAACTAGTCGTTCCACCCCTAGCTCTCGGGACCGAAGAGGTCTCCGATTCCTTCTTGGTATAGATTCCAATTTTTCATAATGTAATCTGTAAACACATTTATTTCAATAATGAATGCCGATTTAAAATTGTCTCCATATTACTAGCCCCTCTTTGGGTATAAGCAACTTCGAACTGTATTCAAAGATGGTTATGCGCAAAGAAAAAACTTCGGAGTACAATTTTTTTGGGGGTTCGGAGCCCCTCTGGATTTAAAGATCTTTTGAAATCTTATAAAATGTCTTCGACCTTTGTAGTCAGAAGAATGGTAGCTTGGTACCTTTGTTTATTTCATGAAAGAAATCAATTGAGATAACTTCCAGGACATTTTAGTGTCTTAAAAAAAATTTGTCACTTTGGACGCATATGAACAGACATTCGAAGCTCATGGCTTAAATGCTGTTTTGCTTTAGCCACCTTCGGCTGTTTTTTGCGGAAATCTACCAGCCGGAGCTTGGATTTCGCAGAAATTGTAGCCACCTTCGGCTATTTTTGCAGAAGTCTACTAGCCGGAGCTTGGACTTCGCAGAATTTGGCCACTTTGGGCTCTTTTTTGCAGAAGTCTACCAGCCGGAGCTTGGACTTCGCAGAATTTGGCCACTTTGGGCTCTTTTTTGCAGAAGTCTACCAGCCGGAGCTTGGACTTCGCAGAATTTGGCCACCTTCGGCTCTTTTTACGGATGTCTGCAAGCTGCAGCTTGGACTCCGCATATTTTGGCCACCTTCGGCTCTTTTTACGGAAGTCTACCAGCCGAAGCTTGGACTCCGTAGAATGTGGTATTGGCTCTTTTACGGATGCCTACAAGGTATCAGCTTGGGCTCCGGATGGATTTCAGCCACCACACCGGAGGCTTCGACTTTATAAGTACGAAGTCCGGAAATACAGCCCAGCTTGATGACACTTCCCTCTCAATCAACTTCCGTCCCAGCGCGTCCGCTCGGGAAACTAGGAGTGTCAAGGGGAAGGCAAACAGAAGGGTGTATGTTTTATTAATTTAGAGGTGATTACAAGCGAATTACAAGGAGCCCTTATGCGAAGTATCGCTTTAGGTGCTCCGCATGCCAGGTATGTGCTAACTCTTCACCTTCTAAATTAGCTAATTTGAATGAACCAGGGCGCCCTGAGCGGACAATTAGATATGGACCTTCCCATTTATTGCCTAACTTCCCTGGTGCTATAATGCTTCGTAGAACAAGATGACCCGGCCTTAACTCGCTGAGCTTAACCTTCGGGTCATACCAAGTCTTCGTCTGCTGATGATACTTTGATAAATTAGCTACAGCTCGAAGTCTTGTTTCTTCTGACAAATCTAACGAAGCTTGTCTTTCTTCTTCGATGTCTGGTTCGGTGCTGCGAAATGATCCCCCTTTGAGCTCCGTTGGAGTCATTGCTTCATCTCCGAATAGTAGTCTGAACGGAGTAAAACCTGTGGACCTTGTTTGCGTAGTCCGAATGGACCATAGAATCTTTGGAAGCTCTTCGGTCCACAGTCCCTTTGACAACCCTACTATTCTTCGATTTAGCCCTGATAAGATATTTCCATTGGCTCGCTCAACGGCTCCATTCGACTGAGGATGTCTCACTGCAGCAAAACATAATTGAATGCCTAGGTCTTCGCAAAACTTCCTGAAGGGTTCTGCGTCGAACTGTGTTCCATTATCAACTGTGAGATATCTAGGCACTCCGAACCGGCAAATAATGTTCTTCCAGAAGAATTTCTGTACATTATTCGAAGTGATAGCTGTTAAGGGCTCTGCTTCCACCCACTTAGAAAAATATTCAATAGCTACCACTGCGAACTTCAAATTTCCCTTTGCTAACGGAAAGGGACCAATTAGATCCATACCCCATCTGGCCATAGGCCATACCGGAGCAATGACTTGAAGAGCTGTTGGTGGGCGATGACTCCGTCGACCCATCCACTGGCATCCTTGACAAGTGCGGACCAAGCTCTCCGCATCAGCTGTTATTGTGGGCCAATAAAGCCCCTGGCGAAGTGTTTTTCCTGCCAGAGCTCTAGGGGCTAAATGACTTCCACAAAGGCCTTCGTGAATTTCTCGAAGAATTTCTTGGCCTTCGGCTTGAGATATACATCGGAGTAGAGGGGAACATACTCCGGCCTTGTATAATATACCGTTGATTAACTGATAGTTTCTTGTTCTGAGCTTTAATCTTGACAATTGGGGCTCTTCGGGCAAATTTGTTCCTCCTTGCAAGAGTTCTATGATTGAATCTTTCCAATCTGCACTAGGAATGCAGAGAATCTCTGCAGAAGCAACTTGTGGCACCGAAGGTATATTGAGCTCCTCATAGAAAGCTTCGTCAGGCACATCCACAGCTCCGGCAGCAGCCTTCGCTAAAATGTCCGCTTGCACGTTTTCAGCTCTTGGTATACTCCGAATGGAAATACCCTTGAAATGTGCTTCGATCTTGCGAATTTCTTCCAAGCATTTTGCAAGCTGTGGATGTCGGACTTGAAAACTTTTGTCTACGTGCCCTGCTACTATCTGAGAATCTGTTTTTATAATTATCCTTGTAGCCCCTAGAGCACGTGCTTTCCGGAGTCCCAATAAAATTCCTTCGTACTCCGCTATATTATTGGTAGACTTAAAGTTGAGTCTTGCGGAGTACATTGCTCTTTGCCCTAACGGTGAAATCAATACTGCCCCAATGCCTGCTCCGGATGCTTGGAAGGCCCCATCGGAGTAAATAGTCCAAACTCCGTCATCTGATTTCTCCGGAGTCAACTTCGCAGGTGGAGTCCACTCTGCTACGAAGTCTGCTAGGACTTGAGATTTGATAGATGTCCTTGCCAGGAAAGATATGCCGAAGGGTGCTAGTTCTACTGCCCACTTTCCAATTCTTCCAGTGGAATCTTTGCTTCGGAGCATATCTCCTAAAGGATACGAAGTTGGTACAATTACATTGTGAGCCAAAAAATAATGTCTTAGCTTCCTCGAAGCCATTATCAGAGCATAAACGAACTTTTCAAGTTCGGAGTATCTTGTCTTCGCTCCTGACAATGCTTCGGATACAAAATAGACAGGATTTTGGACCAACTTCCCATTGATATCAGCTTCTCTGACAAGGACTGCGTTGACAGCTGAGCCTGTGGCTGCAAGATACAGAAGTAGGGTTTCGTCCGCAACAGGCACCGTAAGTGTAGCAAGATTGCTGAGATAATCTTTAATATCTTCGAAGCTTTTCTGACACTCCGGTGTCCATGCAAAATCTTCGGACCCTTTCAAAGCTTTAAAGATTGGCAAGCTCCTCTCCGCAGACCTTGATAAAAACCTGCTAAGTGCGGCCAGACGTCCAGTCAGCTTTTGCACTTGCTTTAAATTCTCCGGAGGAGCCATCTTTTGCAGCGCAGTTATTTGAGTAGGGCTAGCTTCAATTCCCCTGCTTGAAACTAAGTACCCTAACAACTTTCCAGCCTTAGCTCCGAATATACATTTTTCGGGGTTAAGACGGATCCCACATGCCCGAAGGCTATTGAATGTTTCTGCTAAGTCTAGGCTATGTTGGTGCTTTAAAGCACTCTTTATTACAATATCATCCATATAGGCCTCCACATTGCGGCCTAATTGATGACCTAGAGCCTTAGCAACTAATCTTGAAAAAGTAGCCCCGGCATTTCTTAGGCCGAAGGGCATTCTTACATAGCAGAAGACTCCTGAAGGAGTTACAAAGCTCGTCTTGATTTCATCTTCGCGCTTCAACCATATTTGATGATAACCGGAATACACGTCGAGGAAGCTTAGTAACTCCGAACCTGCAGTGGAGTCAACTAGTTGATCAATTCGGGGCATGGGGTAGGGGTCACGTGGGCACGCTTTATTCAAAGATGTGAAATCAATGCACATGCGCCACTTTCCGGAGGACTTTTTCCTGACGAAGACTGGGTTGGCTAACCATTCTGTATGGGCCACTTCCCTGATAATCCCAGCCTTCAACAGCTTTTCAACTTCGTCCTTAGCTAGAGAAGCTCTCTCTGCGGACATCTTCCGGAGCCCTTGTCGAACAGGCCGGGCCTTCGGGTTTACAAGCAAACTATGCTCAATAATATCCCGATCGACTCCGGTGATATCTTCGTCAGACCAGGCGAAGACATCCAAATTTTCTTCTACGACCTTTTCCAAGGAAGTTGCAACTTCGGGAGGTAAATCTTTACCAAATTGAAAAGTGTATTCTTTACCATCTTTGACAATGACCTTCGTTGCAATCTCTCCTTCGGGACTTGGTCTTGGAAATGACTTCTTCGAAGCTTCGGAGGAGGCTGAAAAAATTTCTCCATTATCTTGGACACTGTTTACTTGCCTCGGATCAAGAGGAGGACCATGACCATATTCTGCCCTTCGAGCTATGGCTTGATCTCCGAAGATTGTCAGAACTCCTGATTGTGTGGGCATCTTCATGCACAAGTAGTTGTGATGCGCCACAGCTCCGAACTGATTCAACATGCCTCGCCCGAAGATGACATTATAAGCATACGGGGCATCCACCACATCAAAGATAACTTCTTCAGTTCGGGCTAGTAAACCTTCTCCGAAGGTTACTTCCAGGCCTATCTGGCCAAGTGCATCTAGCGGAGGTCCTGCAAAGCCTTGCAGAGGACGAGCCGCTGGGAGGAGATGCTTCCGGGAAATGCATAACTGATCGAAGGCTTGTACAAATATGATATCTGCCGAGCTACCTCCGTCAATTAGCACCCTTCGGACTTCTGTCCCTGCAATATCAGCAGTAATAACCAATGGATCTGCATGCGGGAACTTGATACCAGCTGCATCCTCCGCAGAGAAAGATATTGGAACATGAGTGTATACCATACAAACATACAAACACCCGCTAAGGTTTCGCTTCTCGTAGAGCCAACCCTAGTCGAGTAAGCCCCCTCTTGCACCAAGTGACTTTCAGGCCTAGGGGTGCGACCCACCACAAACCATCACCCATCATACCACTGGTGTTGTAAGCAAGTACAAGTAATACTCTAAGTCAGGTCGTACCCATTAAACTTGTGGTAGTACGATAATGCATTGCAATAGTAGCCACGGACTGGTCCGTAATCGCCATGGGTGCGACATCCCAAAATACTAGCATGCACCCACGACCAGCCCTTCCAATATTTTAATTGGTCAAATTTTAATCCAAACCACTAACGGTAGTAACCCTACCGTAGGGTACAATTTAATCGACATGAAAGATACAACATTTTTTATTAAAGAGATGAATAATTCCCCATGTAAAAAGTCTAGGTAAACTAAGCATGGCTAAGAAGTATTCCTTATATCGATCAACCCAACCCTTACTAAGGTACGAGCTGAACCAAAATTTACCTAGGTTGACAAAAGGCATGATATTAATTATATGGGGCCATAATTAACATAGTGGGTATAGCTAAACAATAATAATAGCATATTATAGTCCTAATAATCATGCATTAAGTTAAAATCAAAATAACTTATAAAAAATAGGATTTCAATATGTTCAACTGTTCAGGTAGCTTGCCTTGGTCCGCAAAGGATGATCTTCAATGAAGTAGGCCTCCAGCGGTACGAAATCGGCGGCGTATACGCGATCACCTACATAATTAATGCACAACAGTACATAAATACACATGAACAATACAAAATAAATGCATAGTTAGATTCTTTGCAATTTTATGAAAACACAGCAATTTGAATCACTCCAAATGGAGCTAGGATGAATTAGTTGTGTATTTTAGAAGTTTTAGCTCCATTTTTAGCAGAAACGGTACTAATGTGTAGGACGGAAAATAATTATTCTAAAATAGAGGGGCTAGAATGCTAAAGTGCTAGAACAGGATTTAAAAAACCTAAAACAGAGGGTTAAATCGCAAAACTGGCAAAATAGAGTGTGGGGTGGCATCGGTCCGGTCGGTGCGGTGCGGCCAGCATGGTGCGGTGCGGCTGACGCGGCTAGCGCGTGCGCAGGCACGGCCAGCACATGGGCGCGGGTGCAGCGCGCAGGTGGGTGACGGCGTGCAGTAGCACAACGTGTGGGCGGCGCGGCTAGCGACGCAAGGGCGGCGCGCGGGCATCACGGCCTGTGACACACGGGCGGCGCGTGCAGGCGGCACAGGCGGTGCGCGGCGACGTGCGGCCACCGCGGCGCGACGACGATGGCGACGACAAGTTTAGGGGGAAGAAATGGAAAAGGGAGGAGTTCTCACTAGGGGGATGATGACGACGATACGACTACAGTGAGGAAGGAGACCTCGGAGGAGAAAAATGGTGAAAAGTAGGGAAAACGGAAGGAGAAGAGAGGGAACGGCCAAATAAAATGGTGCGCGAGGGGGATGGCGGTTCCGACGTCATGGGAATGGCCTCGATATGATGTGGGCGATGGGGGAAGTGGATCGAACGATGGTTGCCATGGGGAGGAAGTTGTTCATGCATGGTGGAAGTGGGAGAGAGAGAAAAGAGAGGAGGGTGGGAGGAAGGTGATGACAAGTGGGTCCCACACGTAAGTGAGAGAGAAAACTTAAAGAGAGAAATAAAATTTAAAAAAAAGAAAAATGAGTATAAAATTTTGGAAAAATAACTTTTCATAGTTTTGAATTATTTTATAAAAATAAAAAGTATTATTTTAATTATTATTATATTTTTTATTATTTCTATTTTGTTTAACGCGGGCGTAACAGAGAGCCACTGGAAAGTGTTCTAGATCCCACTGAACCAGAGCAGGAGGCTCAAGATGTTGCAGACCCTATTAAGGATGCACCAGCCCTACGAAGGTCTGGGAGAGTAGTCCATGCGCTAGAGAGGTACATGTTCTTGACCACTGAGCATCGTGACGTGTTGTTGTTGGACAATGACAAGCCCAAGACCTATGCTGAAGCAGTGATGTGACTAGACTCTAAGAAATGGCTTGGAGCCATTGGATCCGAGTTGGAGTCCATGCATGTTAACCAAGTTTGGAACTTGGTTGATCCACCCGATGGTGTAAAAACCATTGAGTGTAAATGGATCTTCACGAAAAAGATAGAAGTTGATGGAAATGTTCACATCTATAAGGCACGATTGGTGGCGAAAGGTTTCATACAGATTCAATGTGTTGATTATGATGAAACTTTTCGCCAGTTGCTATGCTCAAGTCTATTCGGATCATCCTAGCTATTGCCGCATTTTATGATTATGAGATATGGCAAATAGATGTCAAGATGGCTTTCCTAAATGGAAACCTAAGTGAGGATGTGCACATGACATAGCCTGAATGTCTTGACAGTCCGAGAAATGCTAGAAAAGTTTGTAAGTTGCTAAAGTCCATTTATGGATTGAAGCAATCTTCTCGGAGTTCGAATCTTCGTTTTGATGAGGTAGTTAAAGGGTTTGGCTTCATCAAGAACGATGAAGAACCTTGTGTTTACAAGAAGGCTAGTGGGAGCTCACTTGTGTTTCTGGTCCTATAAGTGGATGACATATTGTTGATCAGAAATAACATTACTTTGTTGAATGCTGTAAAGACTTCACTGAAAAATAGTTTTTGATGAAAGATCTTGGAGAGGCAGCATACATTCTAGGCATAAAGATCTATAGAGATAGATCAAAATGGTTAATTGGATTTAGCCAAAGTATGTACATTGACAAGGTTTTGAAACGGTTCAAAATGCAGAATTCTAAGAAGGGTTTTCTGCCAATGTCACATGGTATTTCTCTTAGTAAGACTTAGTGTCCTGTGACACCTGATGAGCTAGAGAAGATGAGTGTGATCCCATATGCCTCCGCAATTGGATCCACCATGTATGCCATTCTATGTATATGCCCAGATGTGTCATATGCTCTAAGTGTTACGAGCAGGTACAAATCAAACCCGGGTGAAAGTCACTGAGCTGTAGTAAAGAGTACACTCAAGTACTTGATAAGAACTAAGGAAATGTTCCTGGTATACGGTGGTGAAGAGGTGTTCGTTGTAAGTGGTTACACGGATGCTAGCTTTTGGACCGATAAAGATGATTCTCGATCGCAATCTGGCTTTGTGCTCTGCCTCAATAGAGGCACAGTGAGTTGGAAGAGTTCCAAGCAAGAGACGGTGGCTGATTCTACAACAGAAGTTGAGTATATCGCCGCTTCAGAAGCTGCAAAGGAGGCCGTTTGGATCATAAAGTTAGTTTTTGAGCTGGGTGTTATTCCTAGTGCATCTAGACCAATCTAGCTCACAAACAAACTTCCTGATCCAAATGGCCTCCTTCGCCGCTTCTGAAGCAGCGATCTACTCATCTTCTGTTGTAGAATCGCCGCTTTTGTACACGCTTCTCATTTATATGACCCAAACGACAATGCCAGATGTAGGTGGGATTCAAATCATTGAGTCGTTGTTTCTTAGTACTAGTGTTATAAATGTGTGCATCATCAAGACTCAGAATATACAATCCATTCACTAATGGACAAACACCATACAGCATGCCATTTGAAAATATTGAACAACTCATGTTCTTTATTACGAATTCAAAACCATCTTCCTCTAAACATGAAGAAGAGATAATGTTTCTCCCTAAGGCGGGAATGAAATAACAATTATTTAACTCCAAAACTAATCCTGACGATAGCGACAGTGAATAGACGCAGACGGCCAACGCTGCAACCTTTGCACCATTCCCGACGTGGATATCTAGCTCACTACTTGCACACTTTCTTACTCTACTCAACCCCTGCAACGATTTGCATGTATGAATCATCGATCCGGTATCAAATACCCATGAATCATTTGGACGAGTAACATGATTAATTTCAATAACTGGAAGTCTCACTTCCCTTCTTGTTTTTCTACTCTTCTAGGTACACCTTGTAGTTGCGCTTCCAATGCCCAGGCTTGTGGCAGTGGTGGCACACATCAGAGTTGGCAGGACCAGACTTGGACTTTCCAGTCGGTTTAGACTTCGCAGTAGAGATCGCATTTGTAGTCTTAGCCTTCTTCCTCCTCCTCTTTTTGCCCTCATTCTAAACAACCATCACATGGTTTGGAGCCTTCCTGATACTCTCCTCAGTAGATTTCAGCATCCCATGCAACTCAGCTAGTGTCTTCTCTGGTCCAACCATATTGTAGTTCATGATGAACGGCTCAAAGCTCAGTGGGAGCGACTAGAGAATAACATCAATAGCGAGGTATGGATCCAGTGGAGTGCCCAGTCTCTCTAGAGTCTCCACGCAACCAATCATCTTGATCACGTGAGGGCTCACTGGGCGCCCTTCAGCCAACCTGCTACCAAACAAGCATTTAGACACACTGTATCTTCCTGCCCTTGCTTGGTCCTAAAACATGCCCTTAAGCCCTACGATCATATCGTAAGCATCACATTCCTCATAATGTTTCTAAAACTGAGAGAACATGTGTAACACCCCAAAATTTCAGAATAAATAAAAATGAGAAAAATAAAATTTCTGAATTTAACAGAAATATTTTAATAGGAAAAAGGATAAAAGTACCCAAATAAAACAAAACCTAGAGAAATAATTCAAATTTAAAGTTAATAAAATTATGGTAGGTTCTATGAGCCAAGAAGTATTTTTCAGAATTTTTACAAAATTTTAGCACTTATGCTTCAAGCTCTAAAAAAATAAATAAATATCTAGAATTATTTTAATTGAAAAAGGTAATTTTAAATCCTATTGGGCCGCAACCCCCAATTCCCCCCTAGCCCAGCCCAGTCCAGCGCCCGAGTCACTGCCAAGTGGGACCCCCCTGTCGGCACCATTTCCCTCCTCTCTCTCTTCTGCCCACACCATCTGGACCCACCCGTTAGTCACTCGTGCCCCGCCTCGATCGTTGAACGCCCTGGCCCGCCTGTCGTCACGCTTTCCTTCGCCAGCGCTCGCTAACAGGTGGGGGCCACCTGTTGGAGTCATCGTCTCCGATGGAAAGGGATCCCCTTTCCATCGCCGGTGACCCCTGTTTCCATTTTCGCCACCGCCGGCTCCCCTTGCCAAACCGGCCGCATAGCTCGGCTTGCCATATTCCAGGGATCCCATTCCCTCTATTCCCTGGCGAAATCAAGCCCCTAATCGCCGGCGGCACGGTTATGGAAAGATCACTGAGAAAATAAGGAAACATTCGGTTTCCTTCCATTTATACGCCGGCGAAGCCCCTATAAAAGCCCACACTCTCACCGCACTCCGGCCACTCGGAAAGTAGCCCTAGCTACGCTTTCCCAGCACGCTGTGCCACCAAACACACTGCTGCCCTCTGCTTCAGCTTCGGCAGCCCCTCGCCGGTGCCACAAGACCCTGCCGCCCTCGCCGTCGACACCTTCGGGATCGCCATCACCCACCCATCCTCGGCCTCACCTCCGTTAGGCCGAATCGCCGCCAGAACCCGTTGTTGCCGTCGAACCCGAGGAGCCCTCTGCCCCCTTCTCGTCGCCGATCGCCGCCGGTCGCCTTTTGCCGCCGTGTCTTGTACCCCCGTGCTCCCCGTTTCCTCCTCTATCCATTTTAGTTGTTTGCTTTGGGTTCTATCGGCCATAGCCGCCGTGCACAGCTCGTCGTCGTTTGGCCGGTGCTGGGGATGAAGCCCTCAGCTTCCCCCGTGCCATGCGCATGCCGGACGGCGCCCCAGCCGTTCGATTCAGACTGAACGAGCGAGATTAAATCACCCGGTGATTTAATCTCAGGTGCTCATTCCCGGTGGAGGGGTATGGGGTGATCTGGGCCGTCCAGATCCACTTAAACCCTCTCGCCTCGCGTCTGGCCGCTGGATCTAAATCCGACGGCCCTGATTGGCCTGGTCCATGCACATAGTGCGCGGGTCCATGGTGGGCCTAGCTCACCGTGGACCAAAGGCCATTTTCTGTTTAAATAAAAATCAAAAAATTGTTTTAAACATCAAAAATTCAAAACTTACTCAATTTAACTCCAAATTTGACCATTCAAATTTTGAAAAAAATTATTTTTTTTATTCTCTTCACATTTATGAAAAAAAAAAGTAGGTTTATTTTGTACATTTTATTTTTATTTAATAAGGGCTTTAAAAACACTTTAGGGTAAATTCATAATTCTTTTTAGAAAAATCCAGAACTCCATAAAATTGTCTTAAAAATTTATAGGATAATTTTAGAAGATTTATGACTTTATTTCCCTTGTTTTAGTTCAACCAAAAGTTATATGTTTGTATTGTAATGTTGGATTGTTTATATGGAATGTTATGTTTATTTTTCGTATCAAGAAGACTACGATACCGTCGAGGATCCGGAGTTCTATCCCGAGGTTCCACCATCACCATTTGCTGATCAAGGCAAGTCACAAACCCCAAGTTGATCATAATTGAGCCTATTTTTCATAATTACCGCTATAACTCATAGGGTTATTATTGCATTAGTTTAATCACAAGCCCTACAATATATTTATTAGATCCCCGTCCTTGTTGTGCAAACCCAAGCCATGCTTATTGAGCCTAAACTCCTTGTCACTTTTATTATTATATTAGATACTGTCCAAGGTATCGACACAACTGCTATAGGATAAAAGAACGAGTCGTAGATAGTCGGATTCTATTATATATTTTCCCCATTATTTCTCGTCTCTAGAATTCTGTTGGAGTTTTGGTTATAAGTATGGTGGGTTCCGGGTGCAAGCTAGGGCATTGGTTGGTCGCACTAGGGGCACTATAAGGACAGGTCTGCGGGATCTGTTGCAAAATAAACTCGTACTAACCACAAATCTAGTGGGTAAGTCCTAACTAGATGTATGGAGCGTTCCAACTTGAAACACCATAGTGGAGGGGGCAAGTGACACCTGTGGGTGGCTTGTACCGATGAGGCTCAACGGGGGTACGATGTTGGCCCGACGCGTAGGGCACCATATGAAACCTATAAGAGGGTGTTATCGAATTGGTGCATTCAATGCTAAAGGTTTTCGCATGAGTTCCTTCGGGGTGACGTGGTGTCATCACGACACACTTTGGTGTGCGGGAATGAGTGCCTTGTGGGTACAGTAGTACACCTCTGATCAGAGTATAATCTTTTTGAAAAGCCATGCCCATGGTCAAGGGCGGGTTGGGCAATGTTCACCACAGTTAGTTTACTTTTGTATGAATGATGGTATGATTCATGGCATGTAAGGATTGTTGAGCGAGGGCAGGCTGACTGTACCCCTCGAGTTAGAAGATGATGCATTTACTCATGTTTAATTTTCTGTACTAATAATTTGATTACATTAAATGCTTTACAAATATGTTTTTCCGCAAAAGTGAGCCACTGTCTTCCTTGTTATTACCTTGCATTATAATTGCATTTCAGTCGCTTGCTGAGTACGATTGTACTCACCCCCGTTGACTCACCATACCAGAGGTAGCGTACTACGAGGAGGAGGAGGAGGGTCTAGAGTAGCGACCCAGTCAAGGCGTGAGACTGGAAGAAGGCGTTCATCTAGAGGATTTATTTTCTAGTTTCTCTTTCATTTAACTCTTTTGTAATAATATGGTCTATGAGCCATCTTTGATTGGCGTACTGTACGCAGTCGTGTGATGAACATCTTGTATTTATTGATTTTCTATGGAATTTCAATAAAATCCCGATTTTATTAAATTCGGGCGTTACAACATGCAGGCAAGCATCAGGTAGCTGACATCAACAAAATCACTAGCATTCTTCTCATAAGCACGCGTATCTGCTGCAGAAGCATCCTCTCCTAGTTCATCAGGGTGGGGTTCATCTAGAACATAATCCTTTTTCTCTTGCTTGAGAACAATTCTCAAGTTTCTATACCAATCCATAAAGTTCATTCCACACAATTTATCTCGTTCAAGAATAGATCGCAAATTAAAAACTAGAGTGCTCTTAACAATAGACGTAGTAAGTGCCATGATCTACAAAAGATTAAATGTGAGGTTTAGCACTACGCAATGTTTATCTTCTATCCAATAAGAGATGTTCCACTATATAAACCATTCACTTTCTCTCTCATGACTAATAGTGGCGCAAGATCCATGGTCACGCTATCTCCTAGTGAGCTTTGGCATCACTGCTAGAAGCTAGTTGACATAGATAAGCAACTCCTTGCTAATCACATCATATGTGACTCTTGTCGTTGGAGAAGCATCCAATGCTAACCCCAACTCCTATGATCCAAGGCCCAAAACCATTTTGATAGGCTCGTCAAGTGAATCAACACTATGAGTGCAGAAGTCCAACTTCCGCCCCAACTGGTCGAGATAAAAGATAGCACCCTGCTTTGGCGAACCCACTATCGATGAGCACAAACCTTGGTGGGTGCAACTATTGGGAAAAGCATCAACACTTAATTTTCTAAGGGAAACTATTGTAGCATCGTAACGTCCCTAGCGCACACGAAACATGCAAGAATAGAATAGCAGGAACATAAGAAAGCATCACAGGCAATCATATTAACTGTGACATAGCATGACCTTCTTCACATGGCAATCCCTGTCTCTATGGCTCCCATCATCGAGTGTGTGCTCCTGGCCACCATGAAGAGTAATGGTCCATCTCGCATAGGCTATACTAATTACATAGGCCAAAGCACCGCGGAAACAACATGTAAGCCGTAATGAATTTTACATCAGCCTTGGGCTGTAAATAACCATGACACGCAGGCCATATTTAATTTACATTCATTGCATGCATCTCATACATCACATTTATCCAAGGCCATGCCAGTCACAACATTCTTTGCAAAACAAAGTTAGGCGAGCAATCTAGAAATGATTAGATTCTGGATATGAAAAACCCGGGTCAGCAAGCTCGGTTTTTCAAAATCGCGCGGGTCGGAACTTTTGATCTCTCGGAACTTCCGATCAATATCGGAATCCCGCATCGCAACAATTGCCTTATATATAAAATCATTATTCGATATCGGAACATCCAATCAGTATCAGAACATTCGATCCACCATCGAAACTTCCGATCACATCGGAACGTCTGATCTGTCGTGGACAAAAACGGATCTAATCTATTTTTCCACAATGTATCTCCATACAAGAGGGATCCAGATCGAACACTACGCACGTAGGCTCTGATAACACTACTGGGGAATAGGGGAGCTACGCTAGCCAGCAAATTCAAAATTTCTACCCTATGGCCCAAGGCTCATGCGCGTGTGAGATCATAGATCGGTACCTTCTAGCACAAGACACGCTATGTGCAGCAAAAGAAGATGTTGGAGCAGCGCGTCTAGCCTCTCCTTGCTTTGTCCTTGTCGTCCTTCGTCGATCCAATCGATGAAGACGACGTAGTTGTTCGCATGTAGACGTTCACGAGCGTCGCTATTAGAGCAACGCCTCCCAGGAGTCCACACGTACATGGATGGAGTACCTCCCATGACAGTGCGCTAGCACCATACGTGAGAGACGGGGATCCTTGACCTCAACGTTTGAGATCAAGAAGGGGAGGGGAGAACTCTTGGGTGGCTAGGTCTAATCTTGGCTTATTGTTGTACCCAAGACGTCCTCCTCCTCTCCTTATATAGGGCTGAGGGCTCATGGGTCGTGCTTACACTGAAACCCTAAAAACCATAAAAGATCCAATTTATTTGCCCACGTCGAAACTTCTGATCCTGTATCAGAACTTTCAACAGGATATTTTAGGTCTCCTGATACAGTACGACATGCAATAGATCCAATATGTTGTCGCCCACCTCGGAACTTCCGATTAGTAAAAAATTCCCCGATTCCTAATCAGAACTTCTTTCTCGTCGGAACTTCTGATATAATATCGAAACTTCCGAAGCAACAATTTCTCTCTGTATCGAGACCAGAACTTAACAAGAACTTCCAATACTTCCTATCGGAACTTCTGATCCATTGAATTTTCTTGGGAATAACCTTTAGATTAGGTCATCATCCAGGGTGTCGACGACATTCGGCAGTGAGCAATCGAGGCGATCCATCGCTATTTGTCTTGAACTACTTATTTTGGACCACCGAGTGTTGTGTAACCCTTAAACTATTTATTGCTTCTGATGTTCTATTGTGAAATTCTATCCTTTTGTCTTGAGCACTTTATGTGTGTCTAAGGTCGATTTTTTACCATCGGCCATCTAAAGGTGATACCCTTGGTATCGGCTATCTCCCTATTTCCGTGTAGATCCTTAGGTATTTATCTGTAAGCTCAGGAAGTATTTCTTCATATATTTTCCATTTAGTGCCTTCTTGAACACTTCTCCATCCAAATTTTCGAGTAAATAAGCATTACCAGGGACAACTCGATGTACCCAAAAGGGTCCTTTCCAATTAGGTGACCACTTAACCGATTATCTTTAGATCCAATCGACTAGATAAGCTTCCATACAAGATCTCTTATTCAAATGACCTGGGTACTACTTTCTTATTATAATACCTAGCCACCCTTGCTTTGTTCTCTTTAATCTTATCTAGCTCTCTCAATCGGTTCTGTGCTAAGTCATCTAGGCCATTTTTCATCAGGTTATAATAATCATCGGTCGTAAGTTGGTCTGGTGGTAGTGCTATCCTTCTTGAGTCGATGTTATTTTCCTAAGGCAGTACTGCTTCATGGCCATAAACTAGCTGGTATGGTGGTACCTATGTAGACCCATGGTGTGCCATCTGATAAGCCCAAAGTGCTTCCGATAGGGATTGATGCCAACGCTTCGGTTGTTCATTAATCTTTCGCTTTATCAACTATATCAAACTCTTGTTGGATGCTTCAGCTTGCCCATTGGCTTGTGCATAATACGACGATGAATTTAAGAGCTTGATTCACATACCTGCTGCAAATTGCTGGAACTCTTCGGATACGAAGATTGACCCTTGATCTATCATGATGGTATGAGGGATCCCGAACTGATATAATATATGCTCCTTGATGAACTCAATGGCATTGGCAGAAGTTACCTTTCTGAGTGGAACGGTCTCTACCCATTTCGTGAAGTAGTCGGTGGCTGCCAATATAGATTTATGCCCTTTGCATGATGACGAGTAAATATGGCTGATCATGTCAATGCCCCATCCTCTAAAGGGTCAAGGCTTAATTATCAGGTTAATTGCCGATGTGGGTGATCTTTGAACAGCTCCAAACCTTTGGCAATATTGGCACCCTTTATAATACTTTATGTAGTCTTCCGCCATGGTCGGCCAAAAATATCCTACTCTCTGCAGCAGCCACTGCATTTCCTAGGCCGACTGGTGTGACCCACATATGTCGTCGTAAACCTCACACATCACCACTTTGGCTTCTTTAGTATTTATGCACTTAAGCAGGATCCCATCCATCGTCCGATAATACAGATCTTCATTGAGAAGCATATACTTTATAGCCTGATATCTAAGCTTTCTTGATGCCGACATTGAAGAATTTTTCAAATAAGTAATGATAGCATACCTCCAATCATCAACTTCTATTTCTGCGATCTCCACTTTGATCGGCCTAGTCATTGGCTTGTATCATGATGCTGTCTAGGCCAAATTGTTTGCCTCTGTGTTATGTTCCCTTGGGATGTGCGTTAGGGTTGTGCTTCTGAATCTTGCCATCATCTCTTGGCACTGACCATGATACTCTTTTAGCATGCCATCCTTGCACTCCTACTCACCGGATAGCTTTTTATAACCAATATGGAATCTCCCAATATTTCTACTATATCAGCACCAACTTCTTCCAGCAGCTGCAACCCTTTCAGCACTGCTTCATATTTGGCTCTATTATTTGTGGAGAAAGGCTTGATTGTGTATGTGAATTCAAATGATGCCCTCTGAGGGTAAATGATCACTAGTCCTATGTTGCATCCATGCCGACACACCGATCCAACGAAGAATAAAGCCCATGGTGCTGGCTCAACATAAGTCATTGTCTCACCTCTGTCCTGGACTATGAAATCGGCTATTGCTTGTCCCTTTATTGCATTTTCTGATTCATACCGAAGATCAAACTCAGTAAGGATGAGTACCCATTTTCCAATACGCCCTTTCAAGACTGGGGCCAATAGCATGTACTTGATGACATCAGCCTTGCATATGATGGTGCACTCTGCCGACTTTAAATAATGCCTCAACCTTGTGCATGGAAAATATAAACATAAACAAAGCTTCTCCATTGCAGGGTATCGGGTTTCAACATCTAACAACCTCCTGCTGAGGTAGAAGATTACCCTTTCCTTTCTATTGATCTCTTGCACTAGGACTAACACGATGGCTTTATCATTGGAAGATAGGTATAATCTAAATGGAATTCCCTTTTGTGGCGGCATTAGTACTAGTGGTGAGCTTAAGTACTCCTTGATCTCATCAAATGCTTTCTGTTGCTTTTCTCCCCATACAAATTTTTGCTGAGGTTTTAACTTCAACAATGGAGTGAATGGCTCTATTCTTATTGATAGGTCGTATATGAATCTTCTCAGAAAATTTATCTTCCCGATTAGTGATTGCAACTTGGTCTTATTGGCAGGAGGTTGAGTGTTCTTAATTGCCTCAGTGTTGCGCTAGCTTATCTCAATTCCTCTTGCATGAACGAGAAGACCAAGAAACTTGCCTGCCGATACTCCAAAAGTGCACTTCTTCGGGTTCACCTTCGATCCATATTTCCTAGCCCTCTCCAAAACATGACGTAGATTAGCCACATGGTCTTGAGTATTGCTCAACTTTACTATGATGTCATCTATATAAATCTCCACTAATAGGCTGATTAGATTATGGAAGATGTAGTTCATGGCTCTTTGGTAAGTTGCTCCGGCGTTTTTCAGGCCGAATGTCAACACCACCCACTAATAAAGCCTGATAGCACCAGGGCATCGGAAATACATCATGTGGATGTCTTCGTCGGCCATGAAAATCTCATTATACCCTGCATTTCCATCCATGAAGGTGATAATCTTATGACCCGATGTGACATCTACTGATAGGTCCACAATTGGCATTGAGTACTCATCTTTAGGGGTCGCTTTGTTTAGATCTCTGAAGTCAACACATATCATAAGCTTCCCATTCTTTTTCCATACGGGTACGATATTCGATACACACTCTGCATATTGGCACGACCTTATAAACCCTACATCATATAATCTGGTTTCCTCGTCTTTGATGTCTGGATATATTTCCGCCTTGAATCACCGAGGTGGTTGCTTAAAGGGTCGATATCCCTGTTTTATCGGGAGCCGATGTTCTACGATTCATCGGTTCAAACCTAACATCTCATGATATTCCCATGCAAAACAATCCTGATATTCTCATAATAATATAATTAATTCAATCTTTATTTCATTAGGAAGTTGAGCACTTACAAAGGTTGGCCTCGGTCGATCGCCAGGTCTGATGTCTACCTCCTATAGCTCATTGGTTGTGGTGAAGCCTTGACCGAGTTTACCTTCCATCTCATTGATGGTATTTTAAAGTGTAAGTCAAGGTTGTTCATTGCTGATTGGCTTGACTCCATCGCTTAAAACCTCGAAAAAATCACCGTCTCAGGCTTTGCTTGATAGATAGTCAACTCCTTCCATCTCCCACACTGACAAATTGACTACTGCTACATTGACCGATTTGTCGGCGGGGATAATTTCCACCAAATCGCCGACCCATTGCACGAGGCTTTGATGCATTGTGGATGGGACGCAATAATTGGCATGGATCCAATCACGCCCTAGCAGTAAGCTATAAGAGTATTTACCTTCGATGACAAAAAACATAGTCGGCATTGTTTTGCTATCGACTGTCAGTTCTACGTTTAATACCCCCGTTATTTCTGATGAATTGACGCCAAAGTCCCTTAGTACCATATGGTCTTAATCGGGTCCTATGGCCCTTTTCACAACTTCCGGAAGGTAGCGTATGGCATCACGTTGACGGCTACCCCTCCATCTACCATCATTTTGAACATTAGTTTCCCATTGACTAGTCCCTTAATATAAAGAGGCATCAGGTGTCGATGCCTAGGGCCATTGCCTGGGCCTGTTCGCCATCACTATCGGGGGCAACCTGATATTATATAGGAAGAAAGAACACCATGTTTACCCCTGCATCTTTCTTGTCGTCCTGATCGGCCTTTCCCTTAACTTGTCATTCCTTCTTTACTTCCTTGGCCCCATCAATATTGTCATCATGATTCGGTACCTTCAACTCCTTCTACCACAACCGTTACACCCTTCTTTTCTAGTTTTTCGTAAAAATCCTGCTTGGGAACCACTACAGATTTCTTACTGTCGTCGTGTCATCGACCGGACGGCCATCCCTTTCAGTGTTGATGGGGCCAAGCCTTTCATGTACTGATGGCCTTCGTGGTGACAGTTATCCTGTCGCTGTGGGACCTCCGATCGCTCCTCCATTTTCCTCTATCATCACTGCATTCAGGACAGTTATCCATCAATGGTAGGCGCATTCCTTTATTATAGCAAAACCTAAAGAATTCACAATTCCAGTGGGTGGTTTCGGTCATCTTCATAATTTGCCTCTTTCCTTGTATTTCTTTATACTTGTTGATCAGATTTGATGAAGTGACTCGATCCTTGCCGGTACGCCTATCTCTCTCTATGTATGCCGAACATCAGGATGGTGCGCATGCATGTTGACCAGGAAAGGATGTCCATCGATGTTCATCGGCTTCTTTCCGTCATCAAACTTGATTTGGCCTTGTTCTACGACTGATTGAATTTGTTGTCTGAATACTTTGCATTCGTTGGTATGGTTTGATGGGGAGTTGTGCCACTTGTAGTACTTCATCTTCTTTGGCTTGTCGGCAGGTGGTATCACATGGTTTGGTGCAGCTTAATTTGTTTCTCCTTGAGCAGCAGGTTGAATATCATGTCGGCTTTATCGACGTTAAAGTTGTACTTCTCTTTGTTGGATGCCTTTACACAGGGACATGTGACTGACTTCTTGTTTCTAGACCGTTCGGCTAACTTAACTTCTCCATCGGACTCACCGTCCTCGTCGGAATCCAAAGAGTATACTTGGGTGATCTGCACTACAAGAAAACAGGCAACTTCCGTCGGCCAAAGCCGACGAAAGTTAGGCAAAATCCGACGGAAGAAGCTAACTTCCGTCGGCAAAATGCTAACTCCCGTCGGTTTTTAGCCGACGGAGGTGTTTCGACGGAAATTGACTAACTTCCGTCGGCCGCCGACGAAAGTTAGTTAACTTCCGTCGGCTAAACATGGCCGACGAAAATTACCACATAAAATCATTAATTTCCATCGGCCAACCATTAGCCGACGGAAGTTTTCTTTTTTTTTTGCTTTTTTCTGTACATTCCAGCAGATGCACTAAATTAAGCACAGATATTTTTTTCCTTTTTTTCTTTCTTTTTCTTTTTTCTGAACATTTAGAACACATCCTTTACAAAATTTCACATTTCACATTTCACATTTCAGCATAACACAATTTCACATCCAAATTCATCAAAATATATTCACAAACCAAACAAATGTTTCTACTGTTCTTGATATTATCAACATGTCTTCTACTTAACACCCCCAAATAAATTCATAAAAATAAATACAACTCCACATGTGACAATCAACAGAAGAACAAAACAGTGAATGTTCATCAACCCCAACCCAGCCACCTCTCCAATCCTTCTTGGATGGTCCATCAACAAGTCCATGCATCACTGTCAATTTACAATTAACAGAACATACAATATGGTTTATGAGTGATGAACAAGCAGGAAACAACTTCTTTTAGATTTACAGCGATGAAACCAGTTAAAACTTACCCTTGGTACCCTGCTTCTCCAGGCGGTCAAGCATTCGCTAGACGACCACGGGTGAGAGGTTGACGCAGGTGATGCCGCCGGAGACGCCCTCCCGCAGCAACTCCTAGAACAGAAGGAATCATATTTCCCTAGTAGGACTGTTTATGAATCACGACTGATTAACTGTTCTCTAAAAAAGATGAATCATGACGAGACCAACTAAGCAGGAGAACAATCAAACACCCAAGAGGGCAAGGCACTCACTCACACAGGCAGAACACTACAAGTCAACAAAGCACTCAGATCTTGCACACGAACATGCAAAAATACAGGTTAATAAACCCTCCAAAAAGAGTCTAACGCCAAAACTGGCCCCATGCGGCTCATCCATACATCACACAAAGAACAAATCTGAAACCATAGTCTAAAAAACCGCCACAGATCGAGCACATCCGTATTCTCCATCTGTTAGCCCGCGCTGGCCGGGCCAAGAACAACATACCTGATCATCGACTAACTCACCAATCCACACTCCTATAACCTAACAAATCAAGACCTGAGTGCACATACCACTGTAAAACCGAGACGACGCAAAATAAATCCGTACCTGATCCTGGTGATCGGCCGGGACACGATAGATACCGGACCCGTGCGGATGATGGAGTAGCCCCCTCCAGGCTCCAAATCCAAGCCCCTCTCTCCCACACCACAACCACAACAGAAGAGAAGGAAAAAAATCCCGAGGAGAACCGGCGACACGCAGGGGAAGGCGCAGAGGTGACGGCGGGGAGGCGAGGCGCGGAGGCGAGCAGGAGGCTAGAAAAACCTAGGCGCGCTGGGGAGAGGTGCGGAGGCGGCGGTCGAGAGGCAGGAAGGCGCAGAGGTGGCGGCCGGGAGGTGGAGAAGCGAGGCGCGGAGGCGGGCGTGAGGATGGAAAAACCTAGGTGCGCTGGGAAAAAACTGGGTGCGCTGCTGATATTTTGGGGGAAAAATATCTTCCGTCGGTGGAGGGATAGGCCGACGGAAGTTAAATTATCTTCCGTCGGCCCCAGTTAAAACCGACGGAAGTTAGTTTATTTTCCGTCGGTTCGTGCAGGCCGACGAAAATTAAGTAATTTTCGTCGGCTTTTTAAAATGCCGACGGAAAGTAAAAAAGCTGACGAAAATTTATTGTTTTCTTGTAGTGGTGATCTTCCTTTGATACTTCTCCCTTTTCGTTTCATGGAATCGGCTCTCATGTGCTGATACCCTCGGACTCACCGTCCTCTTGCTGGCTCGGCACGGGGTACCGGTCAGACACTAGGGCATGCGGGTACTGGTCCAACCGAGTAGCGTTGTACTTGTATTGCTCTTCACTAGCGTAGGGTTGCGCTCCATAATATGCTCCGTAATATAATATTTCATACACAAGAAAGGAACAGTCACAAAAAAGATTCAATAGTACATCATATCAATTAAATATTCAAGTATTCCAATGCTTATGGTATGGTATATCTAATAATTAATAGTTTATTTAATATATTCATATTTTGGAATGACAGAGGAAGAAATGCAACATAAAATTCTCCCCAAGATCGTATTCAGACAATTGAAGATCAACTTGTCGGTTTTATTCTCGATGAGATTATATGTCCCGGATGAGAGTTCTACCACACATAATGAATAATTTTTATATCATACAATAGAAAATGATTATGTATATATTATTCGTGATTAGATGTGTTTGTTCCATAGTACATTACAATGATTTCGTATATATAATTGTAATTAATAAATATTTATTCTCAAAGTAATTAAAACTAGGGTATAAAACAGCGTACAAATATACAAGTCATGCATAGTACAACCAATACTAATTCTAATTAAATAAAAATACCAATGAAACATAAAAAAATAGCACCTTAGTACCGAATAGGGAGCCAGCTAGTACTGAAAATCCAAGCTTTAGTAACAGGTGGGAGCCGGTACTAAAGCTCATTCTTTTATACCATGGTGGGTTCTCTGTCTAGTACTAAAATGTATTATTACCGGTTGAATAGCCTAATGTGTCACACTCTTAGTTTTGGATGGATAGTACCAATTCAAAAACCATGACTAAACGGATCGGAGGGTTTTATCTGCAATGGTTTTTCACGTAAATTTACGCCTCTAGTGTTTCTACCGATGTGCTTATGACCTGTTATCCTGCCTCATTTGTAACGGGTCATAAAAAACGATGTTATACTCAAATAATACAACAGCGATGACCATTTGTGTAGCATTGTCTAGACAAACAATCAAGCACACTACAAGGGCTGTGTGTTGGGCTGGTAACCATGGTGAACTAGTAGCAGTCATCATTAGAGGCACAGCACTAGTTTATGGCATGTGATGATCTCACACGCAATGCGTTTTGACATATAAAAAAATGCGAAAATTGCTCATGTCTTGTTGTACATCCACTGATCCACTCTCTCTCTCTTTCTCTCTCTCCATAGATCAAAGTTGGGCACTGTGCAAACTGCAAACCCCATTGACATCTTACCAGCTTCTCCCTCTCAAGTCTCAACTCTCTCTAGCGAATAGCACTAAGAGAGGGATTAGAGAGATTAATTAGTGAGAGAGGGAGATTAGTAGCTGATAAGAGAGAGATTAGAGAGAATACTCGAGTGTGTGTGTGTGTATGTACATTGGACTTGTCTACTTATATATGAAAGGCAACCTTCCCCTTTGAGGATTCTTCTCTCTTCTTGCACCTTCTTCCTCCTCCTGACTCTCTCTTGGTGTCGGCTGCCGCAGCGCGGCGCAGCACCACAAGAGAGGAGGAGGCATGAGAGGATGGTGACGTTTCTCCGGCTGCACCGCCACACCCATGGGCCGGCCGCCGTTGACGTTCGCCGCCTTCATAAAAGCAACAGCCAGAAGTCGCCGTCGTCGTCGTCGTCGTCACCGTGTCGGTGCAGCGCCCTGAGGTCCATGGAACAGGACCCCTCGCACCCCCACCGACAGAGCAAGGTTACCTCCGCGCCACCGGAGCAGCAACCCGAGCACCCAGAGCTAACGGCACAGCTGCCGCAGGTGCCGCTGCCGCCGCCGTGCGACGTCGTCCAGGAGCTCAGCACCAGCACCAGCAGCGGAGGCAGCGACACCGGGCGCCCGTGGCTGCAGCTCGGGATCGGCCAGTCCTCGGGCACGCCGTCTCCTCCCTCGTCGCGCCGGAAACGGCCAAGAACCGACGACTATGAAGCCGGACCCTCGACGACGTCGGCAGCACAACCGGCTGCCGTTGATCCCCAGCTGTGGCTGTCGGTCCATCCACCGGGGCCTTCATCGTCCTCGTCCCCTGCAGCGTCGGCGGTGGGGGCAGTGGTTGCGGCGGCGCCTCCCCCGCCGGCGCACGAGGCCGGCACGTGGTTCGTGCTCCGAGCAGCGCAGAACCAGTGAGTAGTACGCCATGGCATTCATCCCACACGTCGGTTACTCAATGTGGGTTGTTAACTCACGCCGTTGACGTTGATCCCTGCAGGACGAGAGAGCTGCCATTGCCGCAGATACCGAGGAGCTTCTTGAGGGTTAGGTTAGCTTCTAACACTCATCAAATCCATCATATCCCCCTTTCTCTATTAGGAGTTATACTGACTTGGTTAATTTATTGGTTAAACTTTTAATTACTTATTTATATATATAGATGGTTTAATTAATTTGATCATGCTACATTGACTTGCTGATGTGTTGTCAAACAGAGATGGGAGGATGACAGTTAGAGTAGTGATGAGGTACCTGGTTAACAAGCTGGGTCTTGAGGACGATTCACAGGTATGTCATGCATGCTTGCTCCCCCTCCCAATGCGTATCTTGTCTTTTTTTTCACTGTTTGCCTCGTCTTTTAATTACTTTCTTCCGTGTTTCTTTTTGTGTGAATGAGTGGAACATTGCTTTAGTTTACTGCTTCCGTCGTAGTTTTAATACAACTAGAGTTGGCTTACTTTATTTGTGAAATTAGTAATCCCCATGTTAACGTGGGTCATGTCTCAGGCGCGGTTAAAGAAACAGTTTTAAACATTCGGTTATAGGATTTGAGATCCACTGTAGTCAAGTTAAACGGACTTTAGAGGATAGTCACTTAAGCTCCTTTCACACCATTAAATTGAGATCCAACGGATGTGTTAGGAGGGCTTCACGCGTGATGAGATCCACCCTCACAATAACATAGGGTCTCCATATCGTCCGGTTCAATGACTCGGATCGACGACTGTAAATGATTGTTATAGGAGGGGCAAAGTGAAAGGAGATGGTTCCAAGCTATAGTATTTGGGACGAAAATATTTGTTAGCGAAAGCACATGTAAATTAATTTTAGAGGTAGTACAGCTATATGTAAAAAAGAAACATTGAACACACGAAATTTCGCACACATCGGGCCAAGCAGGAGCGATACTGCTGTTGCGAATGTCCACGACCAGAATACAAATAATTTGTTTTTTTAGAAAATACATTGTTTTTGGTACGCATAATATAACCCTTTCCTCAGTAAAAATGTTTTTTTCTGCTATAAATATTGCTTTAAATTAAAATGTGCAAAAAAATAAAAGATCGCAAATTAATTAAAGAAAAACCACGCGATAGACGGAGCAAGATTGTAGGACAATTGGCATGGAAAAATAAGAGCATGCATACCGTACGTGTGGACGGTTTATTTGCTAATACTAAGTTATTAATTGGCAGAGACAGTGACTTAATTACATACCTAGCTATGTAAGCTGGCTAGTTAGTGCAAGCATCTGGAGTAAGGTGTGTGTTTAATTACCTCTGGCCTTGTGCCATGCTGCAGCGCCAAATATTGGTAGGTGAAGGGAGCTTTAGAGCTACGGACAGTAGTTTGGATGTCTGGATTCCAATAGGTCTTTGTTGTTGTTGTTGTGACAAATGGTGTAGGTGAGGGGTGTCCGTCCGAGTGTTACATCACGGTGAACCCCATGATTAAGGATCTCGATGCTCTCCCTCGCGCGCTCTTTTTTCTCTTCTCCATCTCTTTCAAAATATATATGTGATATACCAGGGATAAATTTTCTGAATATGCAGAGCGTACGTATATCATACTAGTCCTATTATCCACGTCTGTATAACATACACATACAGTCTGCATAACATACACATACACATACACATAGTTAATAAGATTTACATAAATTAGCGAGTTTAAACATTATATATCATAAATGGGTCACTGATCGACCGACTAAATAAAAGAGTTAAAACACAGCGGAAAAAATAGATCAAAACATAAAAGTTCTTTAGTACACTCATCTACCGACACTACGGAAAAACACATATTCATTGAGTGTCTGTGGCACTTGGCAAAACCTCTTTTACATTCAGCGAAGGATTCACAAAGTACCACACTCGGTGAAAAATACTCAACGAACCCTCTATCAATAACTAGGTGTTCGTCGAGTGTTCTTTATCGGGCACTCATACAATATCTATAGGATGATTTTAGGTGAAATTATTTCTATCTTAATTAGGACAACAATTGAGTAAAAAAAGTATGCCAATTTTACTAATGTATTGATAACACAAGTTAAATATTTATATTTGTTTTGCAGAATTTTAGTACAAATAGATTAATTATTAAAATTTTATCTTCTAGTTCTTATTAATGCTTATGGATGCATAAAAATCTAAAAACAAACTAAATCAAATTCAATAGACAGAGGAGACCCAATTTAATTAATTAATAATATAAGGGATCTTTTACTGTACATGATAGAATTAATCTTATTAGCCGTTGGTTAGAAAAAGATAACATATTATCTTTTAGAGGTAAGACATCAATTTTCAGAAGTTGACTTCTTTCTATTAATCATGACCGTTGGTTAGTGTGCAGTGCTTTTGTTGCTTAAGCTTCTATTTTCTTAATTAGTAAGTTGACTTCTATTAATTACGACCGTCACTAAAAACATACTTGAATGATAGGTCTCGATGATGTCTGTCACTAATGAGTTGCTAAATTCTAAATTGATCTTTAGTGGCGCACAATGTTGAGACCCGTCACTAAAAATCTACCTTTAGCAATGCGTGTGAGATTTATTACTAAAGACCTATCTTTAGTGACGCGTAAATATATAGACTTGTCACTAAAAACTTATCTTTGGTGACACGGGAATATCTAGATCCACGACACATACGAAAATTTTTAAAAAATTGAGTGGGTAAAAGAACACTAGCCTAAAAATATACACACAATATTATAAAGCCACGTCTCCTCTATTGTGGCTCGGGGTAAAGGCCTCAGCGATGATGACCACATGGAAATCACATCGGAATGATGACAAAAATGATGAAAAGAACCCTTCCATGATCACTTCGGATCTAATCGTCAACTCATTTGAACTGAAAAAACAAACTAAACGAAACTGTATAGAACACGTGTGAAATAAAAAATTCAACCTTTAATGACACGTGAATATTTATACCTGTCACTAATGGTCTACCTTTAGTGACGGGTATAGTAAATATATGTGCATCACTAAATATGATCTTTAGTGATGTATGAACATCTATACTCGTCACTAAAAACATGTGAACATATATATTTGTCACTAAAGATCATCTATAGTGACGGATGTATACCTGTCACTAACGATAGATCATTACTAGTGCCATAAGAGTGACCCCATGTATACCATATCGGCTGTTTTACCGTCTAGATGGAAGGGAAAGTTGATGGTGGTTGTCAACTGTCAAAAACCCTTAAGGTTTATTGCATATATATCGTTCATACATGATGGAAAGCTAGCTTAACTTTTTAGTTTTTTCCCCGAGTGGAATGACCCAAGAACCAAATACATAACTAGTCATATCTCCGACTCCCAACCGTACTTCCTAGGTAGATCAATGGAAACCCTGACTCCTAAAATAAATTTCCAAACTAATTAAAAATAAGTTATGCATGAAGTTCTCACTACAAATGTCAAAATCACTTATAAGTTAATATTCTCTGTTTTTAAACATAATAATATAAATATGCACGTACCTATAATTTTATTAATAATCGACGGGAGCTCGACACCTTATATATAATTCGCATGAAATCGATGGGTAGTGTGTGAGTGGTATTGAGTTTACCTGAAGATATTATTGTCCCCAAAAATGGCCAAGTCTCACCTAATGCAATGAAAGTCATGCACCATCCTATATACCACAATGTATGCTTTTGTTTGTGGCATATGTCTGCCTAATAAGCTATTACCTCTGTCTCTTAAAATATGGTATATTTTAAATTTTAAAATTGATCTCAAATATAATATTTTTATACTTATAAAATATTACTTTTATCTTCGAAATACCCATACTTTAAAACCCAAATTCGTTGAGTGACAAAAATTTTGCCGATTGCATTATTTCGGCCACTCAGTAAAGATGAATTTATTGGAAACTATAAACATTCGACGAATAAATTATTGTATAAGTGTTCCACGAAAATACAATCAATAAAGATGGGCACTAACAGACATCGCGACAATGTTTTTGGGAGGTCAAGAAAATGGCTCTGTATCCTGTGCACAAGCCCCCCCTCCGTGCACAAATACACAAGTCTCATCGTATTCTCACATTCAAAATCCAACAACCCTAATTCAAAGGAGTTTTTTTGTAAACTAGCATGGATAAGCAGAGGTACACTGTGGAGGGGCCTTTTTTGCAAAAAAAGGAGGATCGTTGGATTTTAGATGTAGGGCTACGATGAGACTTGTGCATTTGTGCATGGAGGGAGGTTTGTGCACAGGATAGAGCCCAAGAAAATCCAGGTTCAAAAAACACTCGACAAACCAAAAAGAGCCAAATTTTTGTGTGAAATAATATTTCAAGCTTATGTGATACTTGCAAATGGTTTGAGCTTGAAAATTTTTCTACACTCAAAATATGACATATCTTATTCCACGTAATTTTTTGTTTTTCCAATTCATTTTTATATTTTTAATTCATTAATAATATTTCTAGGATTTAAATTGGAATAGGTTAAATTTGAACCACAAGTGCATGAAATAATTAACCATAATTTATAAAAATATTATATTCATGTTTTGAGACTATTTTTAGGCCTTATGCAACATGGAGCTCAATAGTTTTTTATTCTAAAAAATAAATGAAGTATAAAAACACGATGTGTGTCATGGAATTATGATACGATATATAGATATTTAATAAAAAATTAAAAATATTTTCAAAAAAATGTCATGTAGAATGTTAAGAAATCAAAGATTATCCAAGAAGTAATTAGGGTTTATAGAAGAAATAGGTTGGGTTTGAAAGCAAATTGATGGTTAAATTTTTGTTTGAATTTGAAATTTTATACAATCAAAATGTAATATGTTTTATATCATGTAAAAATTTGGTATTTTTTGGCCGGTTTACTATTTTTATTCGTTAAGTGTGTGTGTTTCTACCAAATAAATTGAAATAGGTCAAATTTGAATTGCAAGTGCATGAAATAATAAAAAATTATTAAAAACTAATATTTCATATTTTTAGTCTATTTTTAGGCCTTACCCACTAAATTGAACCAATGTATGAAAAATCTATCTTGCGACACTCGATCGACAACGTAGAGCTCAATGGTTTTTTAATTCTAAAAAAATCAAATGAAGTCTGAAAATATGAGACATGCCCATGATGTTATGATATATATATATGCTATAATAAAAATTTTAAAATGTTTTGAAAAATTTATCACATAACATGTTAACAAAATCGGACATTCTAAGGGGACGAATTAGGATTTAAAAGAGGAATGGGTTGGGTTATAAAGAAAATCGATGGTTAAATCTTCGTTTGAATTTTATTTTTTATAATCAAAATACATCATATATTATCCCACGAAAAAATTAATATTTTTCTAAGTTGGTTAGATATTTTTAAATTATTAATTGTATTTCTAGGATTTAAATTAAACATATTAAATTTGAACTACATGTGTATGAAATAATGAACTAAATTATCGAAAAAAATCATATTCATGTTTTTGAGTTTATTTGCAGTCCTTACACACTATTGTTTCGTTAAATTTGTCAAGGAAAAGAACGAAAAACAAATTTGATGAAATTTTAAAAAAAAATATTTGTCGAATGCCAAATTGGAGGGACTAGGTAAACAATTCGTGTTTTCTGAGTGCAAACACTCGACAAACAAAAATTCCGCGTCCCGCACTAATTTCTCTTGTCTAACGCCATTTTTAAAAAATATTTGACCCACTCTTTGTAACTCCCCTCCCTCCCCTAACCACTTCCACATCAACCCCTCGATGTCAAGCCTCACCCCACCTCGACATGCTGCCCCGCCCTGCCTTGACGACGCGTGACGCCCCGCCCCACCCTGCTCTGACCCGGCATCGTGCCCTGGCACCATTGCTCCGCCGCACCATACCGGCATCGGCCTCACCACACCACACCCGCCAAGTATTCGACGAAATGACATCGCGCCCGCGTCCTTTTTTTATTTTTGGTTTCCTTCTTTGCCGAGTGTTGACCGAGGTAATTTTTGTCTACACTTCTTTGTCGAGGAAGACATTCGGTAAACCCTTCGCCGAGTATAAAAATAAAAGGGGATTCGTTGAGTACCCGTGACACTCAGGCGAAAAACAATACTTTTTCCGCAGTGACTACTCTTAGGCATTATTGCCCATTACTCCACCGAATACCTCTTACGTCAACACTCCCAAAAAGAATATTATGATCTTTTTTATTTTTTTAATAAACGTATATTATTACTACATCTTGAAACGAAAGTAGCTGCAATGACTAGGAAGCTTGATAGCAGCTAGCTAGAAAGCTAAGATAGTAGTCACCAATCACCATGCACACATGTATATGTGTGAGAGAGAAGTGATCGATCTGAGATCATAATGGCCTTTGGATCCTTTTCCGGCCGGCCGGTGGACCTGCTAGCAATCGATCTTGCCTCCAGCATATGCAAAATCAACGCAAAAACAGTAGCATGCCGTCTTGATATTTTGTTATTCTACATTGTGGCCGGCCTGTGTATAGGAAGGTGCAGTGTTAATGGTTTAATTTGTAGCTAGTCACAAAAGTATAATAATTTCCTTTAGCTAGCTTCTATATATGTGATTCATATATATAGCTATATATTTAATTTAATTACTATACACATATAATTTTTTTATAATATTCTCAATTACACATATTAAAAACCGATGCATGTCGACCTTAATAATATTAATTCTCAATAAAATTCAAAGGTATTTATAAATGGCGTAAAATCAGTATTAATTATCGGAGCTTTCTTCTGTCGTTAGGTACCGTTAGGCAACGCACTTTTTAACGTTAATTTATAACTTCACAAATATACTATTATAAATATATCATAAAATTTATTCTACAAAATTAAGAGGCACTTCATCCGGAGTGCAAATTAAATTCCTTTAATTTACACAATTGTCAGTCTTATTTTAAGAAATATTTATATATAGTGGGCTAAAAGACTTAATTGTTGCCGATTTAAAAATCATGTGCTCGAAGAATGAACTAGTCTTGTGAAGATTGTCGGTGCTGTATGCAATGGGTGGTTGTTGCATGGGAGCAAATTGCAGAGCATTACTTCAACGCAACAACAACTGGCTGCCAATTGCAAAGGACAAAAATATCGCATACAAAACTCTACAAGACATGGACTTCAATCCAAAGTATATGCTACATCTCCCAATTAACCTGCCGATCGAAACAGAATAAAAATACTGGCTTTTCATTATATATATTGTACGTACGTACACTGGTCGAAAAGACAAAACTGAATAACACTGCACGCAACTCTCCTGAAAAAAATGAAACGTCGATTTAGGAGCAGTAATTAATATGCAATACGTACTTGGCCTAGCTAGTAATTAATACACATTAATATAATAAATTCACTATATACATCTGTAAATTCACGTGTCTACAGTACGCATGTCATTGTGTATTTCAATTGGGACATTATTATAGCGCTTGACGAATCTTTACAGCGAGTGCTTTCTGAGTGATTCCAATCCAAAGAGAGATAATGATTCCTGAGCCCTACATTGTACGGGCTTTTACCCTTTTCTTCTTCATACATCCACTTTTTCTTGCAAAAGGAGGACTGTATATATCTATTGCCTTGATTCTGAAGGGAGGCTGATCTGCTACACTACCGATCGCTTAATTTGGCTAGGTCGTATTAGTCTGCTACACCAGTTTTTCAAGTTGAGTAGAAATTATGGCTTTAGTTGGATCTATATATATAGGACGATCTGGGCAAGTAAGTGTTGTAACTACTAGAAACAGAACGTTCACTACAACAATCCGGTCAACTTTCGTCGGCCAAAGCCGACAGAAGATAGCTCTAGCTTTTCCGACGGAAGAAGCTAACTTCCGTCGATAAAAGATTAACTTCCATTGACATATGGCCGGCAGGAGGCGGACGGCGAACCGGCGGTGGCGGGCGGCGGCGCGTAGGACCAGGCGGTGGCGGGAGGCGGCGTGAGGCGGCAACGCGGGCGGTGGGCGCGGGAGGCGGCGGCGTGGGCGCGCATACAGGGAGTTAGGTCTCCCTGTACGCGCGGACGGTTGGGGAATATAATCTCTAACTTCCGTCAGCCATAATTAAAGCCGATGGAATTAAAGCCGTACTAACTTCCACCGACTTTAATTCTGGCCGACGGAAGTTAGGGATTATATTCTGGGCGGAAAAAAAGCAGTCTAACTTCCGTCGGTCACTGCGAAAAGCCGACGGAAGTTAGGTTAACTTCTGTCGGCTCCTGTAGGCCGACGGAAATTTATGTTTTTCTTGTAGTGGTTTGCCGTGTGTCTCTAGGCTTGCTAAGTGCGTTCTCTTGAGCACTCGGCAAACCCCACTTTGCTAAGTGTACCATAAAAACCCTAGGTAACGTTTCATTCTCGGCGAAGGTCAATGTTTGTTGAGTGTCCAGTCAAAAACACTTGGCAAACTTTTGAAAAAAAACGCTCCCCTATGAGTGTGACGGTGTGATAACGGCTTAAAAATAGGATTTACTGAGTGTCACTAACGGATACTCGGCAAATCCTAGTATTTACCGACTACCACATTTAGCACTCGGTCGGCGAATTATTGTGTTCCCGTAGTGTGTAATGAGTTAACCAGTTCAACCTAAAAATTTAAATTTTTGGATTGAAGCGGTTGACTGATACAATTCAAGTTTAGCGGGTAAGGTGCCCACAGATGACATCTTTTTATAGGAAAAAGGATGTAGCACATGCGTAATACTTCTAATTTCTTGAAATCAATTATATATATATATTGTATATATACAAGCTATATATATAATTTATGCATACTCGATTAATAATCATATCTGTCTAGATATGATGCATGCTTGATCGAGTGCAAGTGTGATCTCAGACGTAGTCAGCTAGTCATTTCATTCCTAATCTTGTTATTGACACCTCTATCACTGAAAAGTACGTATCTCCCACAGCTGGCCACACACGTACTGAGCGCTTATACGTACGCTTTATAAATATATATGATGTCTAGTAATGGACGTATATACGTGTACTCATTTATATTGAATGGTGTATTCCAACTACTCGATCTTCTCTCACACAACTTCGAAGTATTAGTAATAGAAGTGGATGTATTACCCAAGAGCTGGTGATAAAATATGTCTTTGCTATGAAATATAGAGGCGTCATGGTGCACTGAAAACTATTGCCTTGAAGTTTCTATAAAATTAAGGTTAAAGTCCTTTTTTAGGTCGCTAACTCTCTTCTCGATATCTTTATTTCACCTTGAATTAAAAACCGAATGTTTTCACCATCAACTTTCGAAATTGAATAATTAACACCCTAACCTATATTTTGTGATGGTTTTGTTGAAATATTAGTAGTATTTGTTAACATTAATTTCTATTATGTAAGTTTCGTAGATGTGGACCTAATTAAGCAACTTCTACATAAGAATTAAATTAAACATGCATGGACAAGCATATATATAATAAATAAGTGTAAGAAATATTTATATGATCCCCCTCCCAAATTATGAAAATAGCCAATCTGTGCTATTTTCTAATAAATTTTAAATAGATATATATTTGCTCGTAGAATTTTTCCTAAATAATTACTAAGATGCCTTTTGTGCATTGGAATTTTTTAATAATATTTTTTTAAAAAAAATAAATATGTATGTCAAGTTCAAAAAATTGTAAAAGTAATAGTCGGTCGGCACTTGAAGTGCCGACCGGAGCTGGCGCGGCATCCAGTCGGTACTTCAAGTGCCGACCGCCTTTTAGTTTTGCAATTTTTTGAAATCGGCATACAAATTTGAATTTTTTTTAAAAAATATTTTAATTCTGTGCATTGAGTTTGGGTGCTAGCTAATAATATCTATATCGATCGAGCTAATGGAACTCATGATATATTTTTTTAATGGGAGCGAGTTCAATATATTATAATTTATTAACAACAGTCTTCCCAAGATAGCTAGCCTCTAAAAACGCGAGCTGCACGAAACATCACAGTTAGTTTCTTCCTATAAACAATATTACGATACGTACTGTTTGTCCACAAAACTTTGTTTCGTTTTAATTAGGTGAGCATGAAAAACACATTAAATTAATCATTTCATAAAATTTCAAACATGATAAATATTTTGATTGTGTTATTTTCAGTCGTTATCCTCCGTGGTAATCACAGGACACACTTTCAAAACGCTATATATGCATATATTGATCTATAGATATAGAGTGGTAGGTGAGCCATGCATGTATAGACCCTTTGTTTTATGTTAATTTGGACATATTCTAGTAGGTGGCACATTCATCTTTAATTTTTTCCCCTCTTCCTTTCCACCATATATATCTTTTCCTGCTTTCTTTTTAATTTGTTAGACACTGGCCATATATAATTAAGTTATTTGATGGATTGTTTCTGTACATCCATATTGCAAAATTTAAGAACTTATCTAATATAATATTGGGTGATCATGTGTGCAATTTTTAAAATTTAGCAAAGGAGGTAACTAAGTTCAAATTAAGTACAATAATGTAAATAAGAATGGGTAGAGTATAGTAGAGCTAAAGGATCTAGAAAAGGAATGGGAGAGAACTAAAAGAAATATGGATAGAAAATGCGCTTGTCCTAATCTAAAAGTTCAAACATATATTAAAAAAGAAATTTTCAGGAAAGTCTGAAATTAAAGGGTAGATGATACTTCATAATTTTGTTATATCAAGCCTCATTCAATATAATTTATGCCGTTAATTAATAACTTCACTTGATTTTCTTTGGTTCGAGCCAATATGCAACGAACTCAATAAACTGATTGTGTGGAATTAAAAGCCTTTAATTGATTGTTTTCAAAATTGTAAAACTATGAAAATTGCGTTGTAACAAAACTAGAATATTAGGATAGTTCTTAATTATATATTTTGCTAAACACACATTCCATTTATTGGCGATAATGGAAATATTAATAGAATAATTCTAGAGATTCCATTACAAATTTACAATGCTAACCTATAAGTGTGTGTATATATGTGTGTGTACGTCGATGAAGGTATCCAATGGATGAATTAATTAAGTTAATATATAAGCACAATATATATTGATTTGCCAATCTAGCTAGGTCGTACGTCGGTACGTTGATCTTGTAATTAAACCGGTAAGCTACAACAGGCCACACGAAGTGGACGCCTTGCTAGCTTTAGCCACTTAGATCGAGCTGTCAACCATCACTGCACTCGCTATACGACGCGACTACTGCAGATCACGACTGGAGCCTAATTAACGTCGTCTCGATCTCCTGCCAATAAGAAAATATATCTTCTTCCGATATATCTATATATACACACTAATATCATATATACATGTGCTAAGCCATATTAAAAATCACAAAGTAATTATCAAACAGTACAATTATGCGGCGAAGTAAAAACACGCGGCACATGCTCGGATCGCGAGGCTAGTTAGGGCTAGAATTTATGTTGGAATTTAGTCATGGGCTACAAATTTTATAGGGAAACACTAAAGAAGGAAAGATGGCAAATACAGGAGAGGATTTTGAGGCTTCCAAAAAATAATATTGTGTCATTAATACATTTTCCATTTATTTATTATTTCTATATAAAACTAATCAGATTTCTATATATACGATCAATATTCCATATATTAATGATTTCTATATAAAACATGTCAGCTTCCATATATTAATGATTTCCATATAATAATAATTTTTATATAAAAATCAGCTTCCATATATTGATTATACAAATTAGATTAGAAGATTATATAGATTATACGGTTGAGATTTGATGAAAGCATACGAACGATACAGATCTTCTAGATGGATGAGTAACCTTATGTCAATTATATAGTATGGTAGATAGAGAGGGTGCGATGTCAACTTAATTTGACAATTAAGGGTGCGTTTGATTTGCTGGATATCCCTGGATGGGATAGGGTCATCTCATCCAGTCAGCTGTTTGGTTGAAGGGTGAAGGTGGATGGGATGGTCCACGAGAGAAATATTCCTTCAATATGCTGGATGGAGAGATTCAAGAAATTTTCTGTATGAGCTCATCTAACATTGGACGAGATGACGTGTCGTCTCCTGATTGGTTATTACACATTTAATTTTCGTTTATAAATATTCAAATGATTTTTACTTCCAAATTATTTATTCAATTTATGATCTAATTACATCATTGTATTGATTATAATTTAATCTATAAAATAAGATATCATATGATTATATTTTTGTTAAAAAAATATATTTGACAAGTGGGTCCCACTAAATTTAACCTTATCTCATCCAAGTTGTATACATCTAACCAAACAAAAATGGTCTCATCCCATCCATCCAACCAAACACCTCGAATGTATCATCCCGTCCCTAAATTCATAGATGAGATCATCCTATCCACCCTCGCCCCTAAACCAAACGGACCCTAAATACTCATGATCATTTCTTTGAAACAAAATAATATAATGATAATCTTTAAGATGTTATATATGTTGGTTATCGAAAAATGGTGAAGTTTGAGGTGAGTATATGAGAGAAGTGTGTGTGCAATCGGCAGAGAGACGGCACTACTAGTGTGCCTGAGTTTGAGGTTCGATCTGCCGCGTGTGCCGTGTCGGAGCTTTCACGAATTTCTCATATTTTAATTTTGTGAACATATAATTTGGATCTTTCTTGGATGAATAGACGTGAGACCTAACTCCCATCTATCCACAGACCGGCAGCCAAACCAGGCCTGCAAGCTAGCTCTCGCCATCATATCGATCAAAGAATGAAGCATCTATCGATGCATGCGTTCAGCAACACGTCGATCGTATCGTTGCCAATTTGCATGCATCCATCCACGTAACTAATTATTAATTAATCATGCATCACGGTGTAGAGGGTTTATGTTGTGGGGCCAATTGATTAATTATTAACACACCAGGTACAGTGGTAGTATAGTAAATCTATATGTATGTGTGTGTGCACCGTGGGTACTTTTTTTATTGTTTCTTGCACGTTCTTGGAATCATGCACGCATCTTTGCTTCGAAGTGATGCAGAAATGCCATAAAATCGGTGGTGGCTACGCCATTTTGGTAGTGGGTTTGGCCGGATCGATGACTGAATATTATCACGGGATCTCATGCATGCATGCATGCATGTTCGATTAATTTGCTGGATTAAGACAGACTCGTTTTAACCACTACTCATATATAGTTAATTTCTCCCCGAAATTATTTAGTATTGATAAATTAAACTTATTTTGATTTCAAAGAATATAAAAATCAAACAACGACAAATTCATAAGATCCAAGAAGAAGCAAGGAAGAGGGCTCAAATATGTCATATGCATGCATGCATATACATTTAAATATTTATTTCAATATATATAGCAGCATTTGCAAGTCGATATACGTCTAGTTAATTAGCCCTTTGATGAGCGTCGTCGCTGTTCTTTAGATTTTCAACAGTTAGTCCAAGAGAAAAATGCCCATGTCATAAACGCTAGCATTTTTTGACATTATATATATATATATATGGCTAGATAACGAGCCAGCTTGACTTGTTATATTAATGAGTTAGCTCGGTTGGTTCAGCTCATCAAATAATAAACATTTAAATAATCACATATTAAACATTAAAATGTGAAATAAATATAGTACATAGAGTTTTAAAACTTAAATATTTATAGTTCCATTACTATTTCTATTATTCCATCGATCTATCACCTATATTATATTTTCCATACGTTTATACGATAATTTTATAGATCTTAGTAATAAAATTATAAATATAATAAAATTATAATACTAATTTACCAAGTAATAACTAGACACTAACAAATAAATTATAATATGATAAGTCGTATACTCTCACACAATGTTTTGTTGTTGTTTTAATAGATTATTGGGTCAATCACTTATGTTGAACTCGTTAAGTTTGCTGAGTCCAATTGAACTCACTCGTTATACTACTAATGAATTAGCAAAATATAACGAGTCTGAGCCAACGATCTAAAGTTTTTTTTTCGGATCATCAAAGATACGGAGAGATCAGCACTATCAAATCTCTGACTTAATTAAATGCATTTTAAACGTATATCTGCATATAGCTAGCTAGTAGGTGTGATATTAATTTGAGGACAATAGTATTAATTTAAACCTTGATTGGTGGTCATGAACCCACATCACACCACCACACCACCGGTGTATCTTCTCCAAACGATATCATATTTATTTTAGTGACAGAATTATGTATTCTATTTTATCCATCTAAAGTCACTTCATGATAATCTAATTACTTGTACGTGTAAGGGTTTTTCGCCTAGCTACTAGCACACTTCAAATGATCGAGGCATACACAGGACAGGAACGACGTACGGGTTGTTTTCTATTTAGTCTCTATCTATATATAATTTATGATGAACTCCAAATAATTCTAGATATATAATTATTTGGAAAATCAAAATTCCTTTCAAAATTAGGGAACGCTTTTGTTACTAGCTAGGTACATTGTTTTATATTTATCTATTAGTTATTTAGTTGCATATCTGTTTATCATTGTCCATGTGTATAATGTTCCGGTCGGAATTTTGGAGGAAACCTATTTTAAAGCTGGCTTGCGATCTAAATAGTTTTGATAACCATTCTTGTATATGTAGTTGTTTTGAAGTTTGATTTTTATAATAATTTTAGGTATTTTTTCTTAGCAACGATGAAAAGAGAGATAGGCAATGAAAGTGGCGAAGAAGCCCTTAAAATTAATCCCAAAATTCAAATTTCAATCTAAAATCAGCTAATTTGCATGGTTTTAAGAAAAAATATGCCAAGTGTGCACCAAAATTTGCGAAAAATATTCAAATCATTTAGAGTATAGCTTGATTCAGTATTGAACAAAAATATGCTGAAATCAAGCTTTGAGTAGTCCGAAACTCTAATTTTAAATCGTCTAGTGTAGTACATGCATGCACGTACGTACTAGCAATAATTAAGGAGGTAGCTAGTAGACAGATAGGGTAAACGGGATGCATGTAACCAATGTGAGGTTCAACGAACGACCATTTTTCAATGCAACTGATTAACTAAACCAACTTGCCCTAGATCAAGGTACGTAGTAGGTCCATCTTTGAGTTTACAGTAAAATTAACATGCATTGTCATCAGCTAGCTACTTATATTAATTAGAAGTACTAAGTACATACGTACACTGAATTTTCCATGCTTGACAGCCTCGATCAGCATTAGTAATAATCATCGACATGTGATGAATGACTACCCAACAAGTACCACACATTATTAATCAGCTTAATTAATTACCGGTGTTTCCGCTAGGGCTGTACGTCAAAAACTATGTAGTTCTAGTTTCGATCCAAATTAAATTCGACGCTCGACCAGAGTATTGTTCTGTTTTCTTAAACTATTCTGAGCGTATATATGCAAGCTATATATGTTTGTTATAAACTTGATTAGAAACGATTTTCATGAAAATATTGTTGGTACAGAGATTCATGCATGATATTCTCGTGGGTTGCCATGCATGCATGCATGTTGAAGAGTACACACCAATCACACCATATAATCCATTAGTAAAGATCCAAGAATATGGTACAACACCGTACAGCTAGCCCTTGAGGCCTTGACTTAGAACGTTATATATATACTACCAGCTGGCCTGTAGGGACCAGACCATATCATGCATTACCTGATAATATTGAGTATATAACGTCGACTTCAAAAATAGTGCATTTTACTTTTAAATATTAACTAGTCAAATTAAGTACCTTGTATGTATGTACTAGAAGTGAGAGGGACCGGTGGTGGAGCTAGAGAAAAACCTAGAGAGATGCATCACTTCATAAGATACACCGTATTAGATTAAATGATGCATAAAGAGTAAAAATTTGTTAATAATAACTGAAATTATTTTTAGAAGGGGCTCCTCTCCCAACCATGTGGCTCCGCCCCCGAGAGGGACGACTGATCTAGTATCTTTAATTTTTTGTGTGTAGAGTAATAAGAACATACTTAAATTAAGTGAGAGGGACAACATTTGATCTTACATCTCTAAATACTCTCATTAATTTGATAAAAAAACATTTTATTCAACTTTCCTTTGGAACTCGACTTTTAAGGGGTAAAAGCTGGCTTCCTTTTTACCTAATTTGACTCATGGCATGATTTTAGTCTTCTTATATGCATGCGAATTTTTTATGCAATTTCCAAAAAATGATAAGTTATTTATCACCTATATATTAGTTCCAAGCTATGTAGTCCATTTTATGAAAAAAATATATGTCATATATATATGGAACCAAATTGTCATTAGGAAAACTCTCACTGTACATATGCTATTTTAAAATTATTTTCAAATATGTGGCATCATATCTATTTAAGAGCAATCTTACTGTCCCATCAAATCTGACATATCCTTCGGCGTAAGTACTGTACCTCCTGAAATCATGTCATGCTATAGATAGCAGTACACCGCGATACGCTATTCACCAATCACAACCTCTCTTGGCCAAAAGGCCAGGTCCACAACTATATAATTAGCTTCATGAGGAAATGATTAATTAGTATTATTAAAATTATTGTCATTATGATCATTTGGTAATTGTAGTAGTGTCAGTGTCACATTATGATCCATAATTACGTAGCCATGAGATAATATCGTTGGTGTACTTGTATAATATTCTCCACCGACACATCCTCTCTCTCTTTGACATGCATTGGTTTCATCATCGATTGTATGGGGCAGCAGCCACCCTAGTCCCTACAGCTGCAAACTAAATCTCCCTAACAAAACTTAATTTATAGCCACTCCAATTTTATGATATATATTCTTATATATATATATATATATCACAGATCAAAAGTTTTATTTCCTCAATATTCCTTAATTAACTCTTAATTAGTTACATTTTATTCTCAACATTAATTTATTGGTTTTATCTTAAACTAATGTTTGTATGAGAAGGGATGAATAGTTAGCTAGCTAGAGTGTAGGATAGACATGAGTGAACGTTATTAATTAGGTAATACATCAGTTATATATATATATAGAGAGAGACTACATATCATTGAAAATTATTGAAAACTTTTGAATGGTAAATTATTAAATATCCTAGAAGATGATATTTACTCTTTTGCTCCACACGGCATACGACATTGGTCTTATGTTCAGTTGTTGTCATATACATTAGATATGTCAAAAGAGTAAATTAAATGCAGTCAATTATATGACACAAGAGTAAATACTCTTATTTTAATATGTGCAATCAAACAAATAAAATGTTAACTCACTAATAAATAAAAAAATATTAATAATTATTTTGAAAATAAGATTAGTAGATTTTTCTAAAATACTAGTTCTGTTATTAATAACTTTTACGAATACACGGTTCACAACAACAATAAGGAAACATATGGATTCTTTATGGATTTCCTAACATATCATCTCTTTAAAAAATCGAAGCGAGCACATACAAGGAGTGAGTGGTGAGCTTGCATGCAAATAAACTTTTTTTCAACTCAATAATAGAAGCCCATCAAACCTCTACATCAAGCGATATCTGTATCTAGTAGCCAGCATGCAAAATTCAGTGGATGCCGGGTTCCATTCAACTATGTACAATTCACATGTATGTGTATGCATGTATACGTTGGTCCTCCACTACGATACCTTTCTGTATGCATGCCAACCTTGCATTAATAATTGTATACTAAGCTGGCTAACATCTCTCTATTTTTTAGTCCATCAGATTATTATTAGTTCCACCTTGTATGATGCTAACGTTCTTAATTATAACTTGCGATCACTACTGCCGATGACTTTATATATGCCTGCGTCGTGTAGGTGTGGTATATGTACTGCTGCAATACACTTTACCTAAATCGATTTCAAAAGGGAAGAGAATATATAAATGTAGCTAGCAGATTGTTATTTGAAATATTCTTAAAATAAAAAAGAAATTAAATTATGATGTTCAAGACTCGCTGTTGTAAATTAAATTATATTTTATAGTCACTAAGCATCATTTTAATAAAACTATTTTTATTTATTCCTTTCTCTAAAAAAGGTAATTATTTTGTCTTAATATGATGCTCAGATGCACGCTGATCAGTACATTTATGTTGCATTCTATATGTTTCTAGTATTTATTTGCTTGTAGTCTTTTTAGTTGATTTTTTAGATAAGCCTTAATTAAGAGAGAATGAAACCAAATGCAAGTTACACGGAATATAAATATCTCAAAGAAAATCAAAGAAAAACAAGAAGAGTATAGCTTGATTTTTCCAATATATATATATATATAGACTACTACTAGAATTCTCTTGATTTTTACAAAAAAAATTAGGTATAAAAATTGGTGCCACATTTCAGCTCTAGTCGACACTTAAGTACCAACTAGATGCTGCCCCCTATCAGATTCTATCACGTCAGCTCCAGTCGACACTTGAAGTATCGACTGGAGATGACGTGAAACTAATCGGCACTTCAAGTGCCGTACTTCTGTAATTTTTTAAAATCGTCATACAAATTTAAAATTTTCTTTTAAAAAAATATTATTTTAAAAAATCGTGGTATATACGGTATCTTCTCCAGTTAGTAATACTACTACTATCCCCTCTTTCTCTTTCGTAACCATGTAGATGTTCTATGTTTTGTGCCCCTGTTTGTTTCCACAGAATTAATGTACGTGGTCCATATATATAATAATACTACGTACCGTGTCTGTCACCAGTCCAGTGACATGCACTCACAACTTGCATATATACGGTACGTTGTCGGTGACGAACTAACTAATTAAGCATCATCGATTGAGCTAAATTAAGCGCCATATCATTAAAGAAAACACGAGATCGACTTCATGAGGTAGCACTGACATGTATGTATGTGTGTGTGTATGACTGATGCAGTTAGAGATTACCTGTCGAGGGCAGCGCCTTCCGCCGGAGATGACACTGCAACACGTCCGCGACCGCATCTGGTGCTCGCCGCCGGCGGAGGCTGCCGCGGTTTTGCCAGCCCCTAGCTCGCCGAGCACGAACCAGGTCATGACGTTGCATTACTACGGCAGGAGCTAGCATGCAGCATGCAGCATGGGCACCAGCAGAGACGACACTGCAAGTCTGCAAGTTTGCACACTGTAATTAGTTTTCACTGCCCACGAAGGCATCACTGATCCCCCCGCCCGTTTTTCCCTCCCCTAACATCTGATCATCACCACACGATTCAATGAGAAAGAATAGGAGCATTACACCAAGGATACTAGATTGTTATAGGTAACACCCCAATGTAAGTGTACTTCAAAACCCAGAGAAATAATTCTTTCATATTAATTTAACTCTAAGATATTATTTTTGTTGCAATTACTTTGCAATTATTATTTGGAAGTGCAGCAACTCGAGATGCCCATTTAAGCCGTAAATACATTTTTTTCGGCAATGAGAGTAAAATAAGGCACAAGATCCCGTCTAAACACGCTGCTCAGCACCAAGAAATTTCGGTACAAAAGTTTGAAAAAAAATGCAGTTGATGACCTAATTATGGCGTAATGTAGCACAATGGAAGTGCCATGAAGCAGCATCCTCTAGTGTTCAGGTGGCGTGTCAGGATCAACGAAAGAGAGTGCAAAGGGGCAGTACGAAGTCAGCATCAAAGACAAGGAAGTACAAACTATTACTCACAAGTCAAGATACAAACGGCAGGAAATGCAAGCAAGCAAGCAAGCAAGCAAAACCACGCGTAAATCAGAGTATCGATGAGACCATGACAGCTACAAAGAAGTAAAATAGTAAAGAGTAAAATATCAATGCAATAATACCGTGAACCAAAGAATGTAAACCCAGGAAATTAAAATAGATAGATGGAGCACTAGCAGGAACTGTAAGGGCACACAGCATAAACTGGAGCATAAACATGATAAAAAAATACTAGTATTAGGCAGTAGTTAAAGTTCAATACCAGAGGCCCCACCGACAGAGGATATAGCTATGATATGGTACTAATTGACTGTAAACAAAGTTAAGATCCTTTGATGTAGCATGCCAGGACTGAGTAAGGCAAAGTTGAGGCAGGTGGGGTAGGTCCCCTTTAACACAAGACAAAGCACCAATACCAGTGAGGAGCACCTGCTACAGTGCACACCGACAGTTGATGAAAAGCAAAAGGATGAAATAAGTGATAAAAATGAAACTTTAATTTGACTGGCTAGTAGTTACCAAAAGTACCTTGACAGTACCGGTAAGATACTTCCACCCAAGAAATTTTCTCTACAAAAATACAAATGCATTGATACAGTAAGAATATCATTAGGACCAAGACGAAAGCAGCTTGATTTGACAGCATATCTGCATGGCTCGTGGCATCTTGAAGGAGAATGATACAGCCAATTCAGAAAACTACTGAATTAAAGTTGTGCAGCTGGGCAACTTCTAATCAGAAAAAAAGATCAAATGGTTAGTTTATGATGATTGCTTCGTTATTATACTTGCAATTATGATAATAAAAACTACTGAGAGAGGGAGAGGTAAAGAAGATAACATATGAATGTTGGAGTTTGTTACTGTTGCAGAACCAATATATCTGAAAGAACAGGGGGCCATTCAAAGAAATTAAAAGAAAATTACAAGCTGCTTATGAACTAATGATTTATTAGCACTTTATGCTCACCACCTGAGGAGCTATTTGGCTGCACGAAGCTAAAGTTTAGCCCATGTCACATCCGATATTCAAATACTAATTAGATTAATTAAATATGAGTTAATTATAAAACTAATTGCATAACCTATAGGCTAATTCACGGCTAATTCACGAGACGAATCTATTAAGCATAACTAATCCATCGTTAACATATTTTTACTGTAGCACCGTTTTGTCAAATCATGAACTAATTAAGTTTAATAGATTCGTCTCGCGAATTAGCCTAGATGTTCTACAATTAGTTTTCTAATTAGCTCAAGTTTAATCCTTCTTATTAGCCTAAACTTTAGCTTATGGGAGCTAAACATCAGTACAACACATTAAAGGCACAGTGATATTCCCTTCACTAAATACGGCGTTGCAGTCAGTATACTAAACTCCCTTAAACATCACAAGCTGTACTGGTTTATTATGGTCGTTAACATAATAATAACATGAAGTGGCCAATAAGGTTAAACTATCATTGCACTTTTGGTATTGTCTTTTCATATATGCCACATCTAGTGACACAAACCAAATAAATAAGTCAAGAAACCAGTTGGATAAGCAATAATATATTGAATTGTCTACATAATGCTAGAGATATGTGATGACATCTCAGTAGAAAGATTAGTTTATAAATTGTTGAGGAGATAATCCCGATGACATGACAGTTGGAAGCGCGAAGGGCAGTACGGTTCGAAGAGGAGGCCACGATCGGAAGACCCAGACCCCTGTGCCGAAGGTACCGGGGCCTCCGGACGGGGAGACCCAAAGGCCTCCGGGAGCTCCGGGGCGTGCCGAAGGGGCTCTCGGGGGAGGCGACCAGCTGGATGCCGGAGGCCAGCCTTCGACAAGTTCGGAGGCTTCGGGGCGCAGCCGAACATGGGGAAAGACTCAGTCAAGGTTGTCCGGGGACAAGATCGTGATCGCTTGCGCCGTGTCGGGCGGCCGTGCAGCGCCCGACACGGTTGATACGCTGTCAGAATCGCACCTTCTTGTCTGTACTATGTAACACCTATTCTTGTCTGTACTACAGACCAGTGTCAGACCGAGTAGTGGTTGGGGGTTTTGGAGGTACCCGACCCTTCCGGGCGGGTCACCCTATAAATACCCCCCAACTACAGTTGTAATAAACACACGATCCAAGAATATAATTAGCGCACAGCATTCCATTACTCTCATCCACCAAGAAACCTGCTGGCTCGATCCGTCATCCCAACAGTTGGCGCCGTCCGTGGGGATCCTAGTTCGAGAAGCTAGCGTCCTCTACATCCAGTCACAGAGACATGTCAGGTCGGAAGGGCGCGAGCACGGTTCCTCTGCGGCGGTCGGCCCGCACCGCCGGAGTTGAGCCTACCCCAGTCGCCACTCCAGACCCACCAGCCGTCGCGTCCGTCGGAGCGCCCGCCATGGAGCCGACCCAGGCCCCTAAGGGGACGCCAGAGGTTCGGGGTCCTACTGGCATTACGGAGCCGGCCTCCGCCAACCCCACAGGGTCCCAGGAGGGGCCTTCAGAGGTGCACCCTCCAAGCGGGCCTCTGGCAGTGGCCCTCCGGACCGACTACATCCGCTCACAAGATCCGGAGACTGCCTCCGGAGGAAGCGGGAGTCAGGCTGATGCCCTCGCAGCCGAGAATGCCAGACTGAAGGCGGAGCTGGCTCAATGGCGCCAGGAGGCGTCGCTTCGTCCTCCGGAGCCCTCCCGCGCCATGAGGGTTGCAGCCGTGGCCTTGAGCGATGATGAAGATCAAGTGGAGGAAGAAAACACGTCGTACGACGAAGAGTCTCCCCTGCACCCCGACCTCCAAACAGTGTGTTTCGGCTCGAAGTTTCGCGCCGCCAAGCTTCCCAAGTATTCCGGGGACTCTGACCCCGGAGAATTCTCTCGCTCGTACGCTCTGGCGATAGAAGCGTCCGGGGGGAGTCGCGACACCATGGTTAAGTGCTTCCCACTGGCGCTCGAAGGGATCGCTCTCCGATGGTTTTGGTCGCTCCGGCCCGGAACAATCCGTTCGTGGGACTAGCTGAAGAAGAAGTTCGTCAACAACTTCCAAGGGACCTTCGTGGCCCCAATGTCGACCGGAAGCCTCTTCCAGGTGAAGCAGCAGCCCGGAGAGACGCTGCCGTAATACTCCCAACGCTTCGCACATACCAAGGCCCAGATCAAAGGACTTTCGGCCTCCTCGGTCATTGATGCTGCCCGAGAGGGCGTCACCCACCCGGGCCTCCTCGACAAGCTTCATCAGAAGCCGATTTCCTCGGTGGCGCAGCTCATGACGTACTTCGAAGAGTACGCCCAGTCCGAGGAGGGTCAGCTGCATCGACAAGCGATGATTGTTCCTGTCTGAACCTCAAACGCCAAGGCGTACGAAGTTTCACCGGACCTCGACCGCGGAGTCCGCCCCGCTCTAGACCTTCGCCGCCAAGACTCCGATCGACAAGACTCCACTCACCGGGACTCCCGGCGGGGTCAGAAGCACCTTCGAGGGGAAGTCCTCAGCATCACCCATAGGGGCCCTACCAAGCACCAGCACACATCTGGTGGAGGGCGTCCCGCCGGAGCCAGGGCTCTGCCAAGGGCGTTCTCCGAAGGGGTTGTTCTTTACTGCAGCGTCCACGGCGAGAACCGGAGCCACGACACCGACTCCTGCCAGACCATCCTCGCTCTCCGGAATGACTACCTCGAGCGAAACTCCGGCCGCGGCTCCACCGACAAAGGAGCCTCTGCACCCCGCCCTGATGCGGTCCAGATAGTCGGGCGGCAAGACGGACCGGAAGTCCTGGGCCTAGCTCCGGAGCTTGGCAGGGTCCAGGTTCCCAAGCTCGAGGATGGACCAGACTGAGGGAAACGGGTGGTCCTCCCCATATCCGGAGGAGGGGCTCTGGGAGCCATGTCAAAGCGCCAGTGGAGGGACTACGTCCGGGAGGTCAGGCATATCAGCACCTCAATCTCCTCCGCGCTTCCCGAATGGTCCCATGTCCCCATCTCCTTCACCGCCGAGGACGCCGCCGGCGTCAAGTTCCCGCACACCGACCCCCTCGTTATCTCGGAAGACATCGCGGGAGTCGTGGTGCGTCGCATCCTGGTCGATGGAGGGAGTTCCGCTGACATTATCTTCGTGTAGGCTTTCGACCAGCTGTGTCTCTCTCGGAAGCACTTGTTGCCAGCTTCCCGGCCACTCCAGGGCTTCGCAGGTCCACCGTTCGACGCTCTCGGCCAGATTGGGTTGGAGGTGACCTTCGGAGACTCCCCCCTTCGTCGCGGCGAGGAGATCATCTTTGACGTCGTCGACGCCCCATACGCCTACAACGCCATCTTCGGGAGGGGGATGCTCAACCGCTTCGGGGCCATCGCCCACCACAACTACTTGTGCCTCAAGATGCCAACTCCAGGGAGAGTGTTGTCGGTTCTGGGAGACCAGGCTGCGGCCCGCCGGGTCGAGTATGGTCACTTGGCCCCATTGGAGCCGCGCCAGGTCCACAGCGTTCGAGGAGGCTCGGAAGAAGTCGGATTGTCAGGTGCCGAAGACACTGCGCCAAAGGGACACCCAGCCAAGCCGCTCCTGGAGAGGGAAATCGTCACAAAGGTCCTGATCCGGAATGGGAAGGAGTGTCTGATCCGCTTCGGAGGAGGCCTGGAGCCGAAGGTGTTAGAGAAACTCGAAGAAGTCATCCGCAACAACATGGACATCTTCGCGTGGTCCGACGAAGACATCCCAGGCGTCGACCGCTCGATTATCGAGCACTCCCTGGCGGTCAACCCAAAAGCTCGCCCGGTGCGCTAGGGGCTCCGAAAGCTGTCCATCGAGCGAGCTGAGCTTACCAAGACCGAGACTGAGAAGTTGCTCTGGGGGCGGGGGTCATTCGGGAAGTTAGTCACGCCGAGTGGTTGTCTAATCCAGTGTTTGTCCAGAAGAAAACATCTGGCAAGTGGCGCATGTGTATCGACTTCACTTCTCTGAATAAAGCTTGCCCTCATGACCCCTACCCCATGTCTCGCATTGACTAGTTAGTTGATTCCACTGCTGGTGCCGAGCTTCTCAGCTTCCTTGACGCCTATTCAGGGTATCACCAGATCTGGTTGAAGCCGGAAGATCAGGTCAAGACAAGTTTTATTACCTCCTCGAGAGTGTTTTGTTACGTCCGGATGCCTTTCGGCCTCCGCAACACCGGAGCCACCTTTTCAAGACTAATATCTAAAGCTCTGGGCCACCAGATTGGCCGTAACGTCGAAGCATATATGGACGACATTGTCATTAAAAGCACGGTCAAGGATCGCCATAGTGCGGACATAGCTGAAACCTTCGATAGCCTCCGGCGGTGCGGGATCCGCCTTAATCCAGAGAAGTGTGTCTTCGGGGCACGTGCAGGGAAGCTGCTGGGGTATCTAGTCTCTAGTCGAGGTATCGAAGCTAGCCCAACACAAGTCAGTGTGTTGCAAAACATGTCTCCCCCCGAAATTTGAAGCAGGCGCAAAAGCTAGCTGGGCGCTTGGCCGCTCTTAGCCGTTTTTTGGCGAGATCGGCCGAGAAAAGCATGCCCATTTTTAAGGCGCTACGAGGCTCCAAAGGCTTTGAATGGACTCCTGAATGTCAGGGCTGTTTTGACCAAATGAAGGAATACCTCTCTGACCTCGTGGCCCTCGCCACACCCCGGGCCGGCACCCCTCTTTTGGTCTACCTCACTGCCTCCGGTAGCGCGGAGAGCGTGGCCCTGATTCAAGAAGAAGACCTTGGCGGGGAGCTGGTGCAACGGCCCGTCTACTTCGTATCCGAAGCCTTCTCAGGAGCAAAAACTCGGTATTCTGAGCTCGAGAAGGTGGCATATGCTCTCGTCATGGCGTCCTGGAAGCTTCGACATTACTTCCTGGCTCACGATATCATTATTCCAACCGCATACCCACTGGGTGATATGTTCCGGAATAAGGACGCCACCGGACGTATCGGAAAGTGGGCAGTAGAGCTTGCTCCATTCGGGATCTCCTTCATAGCCCGGACTGCCGTCAAATCTCAAATCCTTGCCGATTTCGTCGCTGAATGGACGTCTGCGGCTGTTCACGCCAGTATGGAGGCAGGTGAGGGGGTGTGGACCGTCTATTCGGACGGTGCCTACCAGGCTTCCGGAGCCGGTGCCGGGGTAGTGATTGTCTCTCCCTCTAGTCAGCAGGCTTCGTACTCCTTTCGATTGAACTTCCAGACTACAAACAATATCGCTGAGTATGAAGGAGTCCCGCTGGGTCTTCACAAGGCGCATGCGCTTGGAGCTGCCCGCGTCGTAGTCAAGACCGATTCTCAGGTCGTCGCCGGACATATAGACAAGAGTTTCCAGGCCCGGCACCCCGACCTCGCTGCCTACCTCGAAGCCATTCGGAAATTCGAAGCATCTTTCAAAGGGATATCCGTCCAGACCATCCCAAGAAGCGAGAACTGCCAAGCCGACGCCCTCGCTAAGGCTGGGGCTGGCGGCGAAGCTCTGCCGCCTGGTGCCTTCTTCGAAGAAATTATAAAACCTTTGGCGTCCCTCCGCAAAGAAGTACCACCCCCCGCGCCGGTCGAGGCCCCGGCGTCCCCTCGGCCAGTTGCAGTCCTCTGCATGGTCAGCGACGACTGGCGGGAGCCTATTTTATGAGCACTCAGCGGCGATATGGATGACCGACTCAGTCCAGATCAGGCGCGGCTTCTGCTCCACGCCAGGTCTTTTCAAGTCATTGATGGCGTCCTGTACAAGTCGGGGGTATGTTCTCCGCTGCTTCGGTGCATCTCTCGCTCGGACGGAATAACAATGCTCCGAGAAATCCACGAGGGGCTGTGTGGCAGCCATTTAGCCCCTTGAGCACTCGCTGGGAAGACCCTCCGGTAGGGCGTGTACTGGACCACAATCGTCGCCGATGCCGAAGATTTAGTACGTACTTGCCAAGGATGCCAGTGGATGGGGTGACGGAGCCACAGGCCCCCGGTCAGCCTACAGCTCATCCTGCTTGTGTGGCCTCTAGCTCGCTGGGGGATGGACCTCATTGGACCATTCCCTAGAGCGAGAGGCAACCTGCGCTTCGCCTTCGTCGCCGTCGAGTATTTCTCCAAGTGGGTCGAAGCCGAACCATTGAATTCCATCACCTCTCGGAGTGTCCAGAAATTCTTTTGGCATAATATAGTTTGCCGCTTCGGAGTGCCCAAGCACCTCATGCTAGACAATGGCACTCAGTTCGACAATGGGGCTTTCAAAGCATTCTGCGAAGAATTGGGAGTCCAGCTGTGCTTTGCGGTGGTGCGGCATCCCCAGTCAAATGGGGCTGTTGAGAGGGCTAATGGGCATATTATCTCCGGCCTCAATAAACGCATCGTGGGTCTGGCCAAGGGGTTGTGGCCTGAAGAGCTACCGAAGATCTTGTGGTCCATTCGGATCACCTCTTCCCGAGCTACCGGATTCACCCCGTTCCGGCTTCTATTTGGTGACGAAGCGATGACCCCGACGGAACTTTGAGCTGGTTCGCTGCGGGTCACAACACCCGAGAGCGATCAAGAGTGCGCTGTCTCCCTCGACCTTACGGAGGAAACACGGCTCCGAGCCATCGCCAATCTTTCACAATACCAGAAACAGACGAAGGCGTGGTACGACCCTAAGGTCAAGCGCAACGAGTTCCAGCCAGGGCACCTTGTCCTGCGCGCGGTGGCCGCTCCGACGAAGCTAGGCAACAAATGGGAAGGCCCGTACATCGTGACCGGCTCCGGGCGACCGGGATCCTACCGTCTAGCTACCTTGGAAGGCGAGGACCTGAAACACACTTGGCACGCGGAGCACTTGAAGCGTTATTTTGCATAATTTCATAAGTGTCTTCCGATGCTGGCCGATGCCGGCCACTGTTGTATCCAACCTTCGATTCAATAAAATATCATGTGAACGTTTTTGACCAAAGTGGACGCACTGCGGTACCAAAGCGTAGTTTCACCAAGCAATATGGGTTCCGAGCTACAGCTCAACGCACCCCCTATTCGGGTTCCGAGCTTCGGCTCGACGCCCCCCTACTCGGGTTCTGAGCTCCGGCTCGACGCACCCCCTAATCAGGTTCCGAGCTCCGGCTCGACGCACCCCTACTCGGGTTCCGAGCTCCGGCTCGACGCACCCCCTACTCGGGTCCCGAGCCCCGGTTCGACGCACCCTCGACTCGGGTTACGAGCCTCGGCTCGATTCACCCACTCATTTTTTCTCCCTTCCTTACTGCTGATTCGCGCCCAGTCGACAAGTCGTCTACCCGCAAAGGAGGGGGGGAAAGGGGCAGAGAAGGAAGGCTTCGATTATTTACATCATCAATAAAACATACAGCGTACAACGTTTATTGCGAAATTAAAGCGAAGAATGAGGTTAGGAGAAGTCTTCGTCCAAGCCGAGTAGGAACCGGAAGCCTTTTCGGTCCGGACAGTCACCCCGGTCGGAGCCTACCCTCGTCTGAGGCTCCATCGCTGCCTCTTCTCTTCTTTCCTTTGAGCACGGAAGGCCTTCTATCTTCCTGCAATTGAGCCCAACTGCGTAAACCTTCGCCCCAGGGCTGTGTTTCGTTCGGATCAACCTCCAAGTCGGACCAATCCACCGGTTCAGGCGACGGAGACAGAGCCTGAGGCTCTCTCTCTTCTTCCTTAATTGAGCTTAGAATCTCCTGAAGAATCTCGAGATCTGCATGTTCATCGCCACCTCGGGGGACGACGAAACGTGTAGGCCGATTGGCTCTAAGGACTTCAAGAATGTCCCACCGGTGCCGAAGGGCCTCGTTAGGTTCGAGGACCTCGATGTCACAATCATGAGCGGATCGAACGCCCTAAATGATTTTTAGAAAGCAATTACTCTTTATTAATACGCTGGCGAGTGTCTAATATATTACAGGAGTTGCGATATAAAGGCCCTAGGAGGACTACACCTTCGGGTCCGGTTGGTGCACCACGGCTGGGGGCTTCGAGGGAGCTGGAGGTTCGCTCAAGCGAAGGGCCTCGTCCAGCCAGGCCTTGACCGCGTTGGGGCCCTCAGCTTGCCTAGTTGCTTGGAGGACCCTCCAGGAATGGGCTACCGCCGGACTGGGGGAAAGAAGGTGGCTCCCCCCGAAGGCGACGGGGTGAGAGCTCGAAGACGAGGGCAGGGGGCTGCCGGACGCTTCCAGGTGATGGAGGATTCCGAGCGCAGCCACCCGGGCCGATACCTCACCGTATCTCAACACAGTGAGGCCTATCTGCCGGACGGCAGCTTGGACGAACTTTAGCCGGCGGCTAAGGGGCTCCCGGGCGACGTCAAAGGCCGTGCACCCGGTGCCGTAGCGTGCCAGCATCCTCTGGAGGGACACTACGGTGTCGGCCGCCGTCTTCTCGCCCTGGGATAGCGCCTCAGTCGCCTCCTCCTTCCGGGCCAGAAGGTCCACCGTGGTCCGCTCGAGCTGGAGCACTCGGGCTTCGAGGGCCTCGGCGCTGGCTGCTGCCTCCCAGAGCTCGTCCATCTCCGAGACTTGGGCTTGAAGTGCGAAGACTTCTCCCTCAAGCCGGTCCGCCTCCTCATCCTAGGACCGAAGCCCCTCGACCTCCGCGGCCTGGGCCCGAAAGGTGTTGACCTCTGCTTCGAGCTCGTCCGCTTGAGCAGCCCGTGCTCGAAGCCCCTCCAGTTCAGCGACTCAGGCCTTGAGGGTGTCGACCTCCGTGATTTGGGCCTCGAGCGCCTCGGCCCTGGCGGCCCGAGGGCGAAGAGCTTCGACCTCCGCCTCCAGCGTCCGGAGCCAGTGGATCTCGGCTGCCTGCTCATGGACCAGCCTCATGGACCAGAGAGTTCTGAAGCACTGCTCTCGCGGCGGCTACGTTCGGAGAGCAAGGATAGCAGCAAACCCTGCGCCAACGCGACTACCTGCACATGAAGCGGCGAGTCAGAGAAGGAGGCTAGGGGCTTGCCTCAGGGCGCTTCGAGGAAATACCTGGCTCGCGGCGCTCTCGATGGCCCGACCGAGGTCGATGTCGTCCACTAGGCTGAGCTCATCTATCACTCTGGCCTTCCGCAAACGCAGGTAAGAATCGTGGACTGGGGCCACCCTCGAGGTGAAGTCTTCGCCTTCCTCCAGGAAGGGGCAGAGGAGGGGCACGCTAGAACGCGCGCCCCTCGAGCTAGAGGGCGGCCGGACCCTAGCCTCTCGACCAACCCCCTCGGGGGCTTCTCCGGAGGTCTCCTCCGATTCCGCCCCGGCGCCTGGCCTCGAGGTTTCCGCTACACCAGCAGGGACTTCGGGCCCTATGTTGGCGGCATCCTCAGAGGGTATCGGGGCCAGATCCGAGACCCGAGCAGATGTTCCTGCCCAGGGAAAACGGAGTTTAGAGTCGGAGGGATCTGATGCTTTCAAGTAAAAGGATGAGTGGGACCACGTACCTTCGTCCGCGGTTTCAACAGGGGCTTCCGAGGGCCGGATGCGCCCCGGAGTGCCCCGCCGATAGAACAAATTGTCTATCGAGTTCACCGGGGAACCTGCTGTCGCCGCAGCAAGCTCGGCCTCTACGTCGGCGCTCTCTTCAACAGCTCCAAGGGAGTCGGCCAACCCTCCCCGGTCCAGGCTGTCGGTCTCCCTACTCCCTCGCGAGCTGGTGGAGATCTCCTCTGAGGCCGGGTCGCGCGGAGGGGTGGATTTGGGAGACGGCTTCACCTCGACATTTGGCGCCTCCTGCCCGACCCTCAGAGCGGGCGGCGACGGGTTCGGTGGAATTGAGTGCTTCTGGCACCTCCGGAAGCCAGTCGCTCCGAACGGACCAGGTCCGGGACCACCGAGGGGTCCTCCGGTTCCGTCCCAGCCCCCTCGCTAGAATACCCCCATTCGGAGTGGGAGGCGGAGGAATGGGCTGGGGAAAGCCTCTTCGGGCCTTTCACCACCTTCTTCTTCTTCGAGGGGCGCCTGGGGGAGGGCCCGACATCTAGGTCTGCCCCCCTCTTCTTTGAAGCCGCGCGAAGGGCTTCCCCCTCCGGGAGAGGAGGGGGAGAAAGCTCGAGCGCGTCCCACACTCGGTTGTGCCGCCCCCAAGACCCCACGAGTTCTACCCGCCATTTGTACTCAGCCTGGGTGGGAGCTCCGAGGATCCTTTCGGCCATCCGAGCTACTTCATCGGGGGTCTTGGCGACGAGCAACCGTGTACTCGAGGGCTAAGCCCGATGACCCTTCGAACGTAATGAAAGGATTGACAAGATTGAGAAGACGGATGCTAACCAAGCCGGCGAGAGAGCTCCGTAGGTGTTGACTCGTCCCGGGTGCTCCGGAGCGACGCCGGCCACTCCTCTTTCAGTGGCGGGATCTCGAGGGCCACGAACTCCTCCGTCAGATCCCGCATGCTCATCCGGCGGGCGACGATTTGAAGAAGTTGGATGCGAGCAGAGACCGAGCCGGCGCTGGCCTCGACGACCGCCTCCCTTCAGAACTAGATGTGACGCGGAGGTCCGGCAAGCCCGGAGCTCAGCCCCACTCGGACGTAAAACCACCGGTGCACCCACTTGGAGTACCACCGTTCGTTGATCGCCTTCGCCGGGAAGGAGTCCACGTTCCTCTTCTGGAGCTGGAAATTGATGTTCCCGAATGCCAGCACCCGGCCGTCCTTTTTCTTTGATTGGTAGAGGGCTTCATGCATCTGGGCGAAGACCTCTACCCTGCCCTCGCAGCCTTCAGAGCGCATGGCCCACTCGAAGATAGCGAGGCGGGCCATGGCGTTCGGGGATAACTGCGGGAGCTCAAGGTGGAAGGCATCCAGGACTCCGGAGAGGAGCTCCGAAGCCGAAAACCCCAGCCCCGCGTCGAAGAACGCCTCGAAGACGACAACTTCCCCTTCGCGCGGTGCTGGGACCGATTCCGCACCCGGCTTCCTGGCCCTAGATTCGGGACCAAGGCGACCCCTGGTCGCCTGCTCGATGGACGCGTCCGTACACGCCGATGGCCCCAGCTCCAGGGTCTGCTCCCAGAACCGCTCCGAAGCTGGATGGAGCTCCCGCGGGTCACGTGCTTCCGATGGACCTGAAGCCATCGCCGCCGCCGCCATCTGGTGCTGCAGGAAGCGAGGGTCTACCACTGCAGCAGAGGTGCTCCTTTCCGCCATAGCTAGAGGGAGAGAAAAGAGGTGAGCGAAAAGGGGAAGCAAGAGCTCGAGAGCAAGAGCTCGCCGGTCAAGACTGCAGCGGAAGGACTAAGCAAGTAAGCAGGAGAGGGCTCTGCTAGCAGGCCAGGATCTATTTATACAAGAAGACGGCTGTCGCCCTGGCTCTTCAGCGCCACGCCAATCCGCCTTCCGCCACTCGGTGCGCGCGCGCCGGCTGCGCGGCACCCGCATTTAAGGCCTTGCTGGCTCGCCTTTGAGTGCACCCGTCCTCGACGGTCCCCATCCCCCGCGTCGCCTGCATGCTTAGCGCATTGATTACATTAAGTAATGCGCTAGTCCGCCTTCTCGTACGCTGGAGCCTAGCAGTCAAAGACGCGCGACCGTCGAGAACAGTCGGTCAAAGCCCCTCCCTTCACTACGGCGCGTGGCGACTAGCTCGCCGAAGGCGCTCCGAAGTCAGCTCTCGGCCTCCGGGTTCCAGAACGTTTCAAGGCCCCGGAACATCTTCGGAGCAATCGGACGGAGGCGTCCCGCAGCAAGATTCAAGATCTCTATGTGAGTTGATTTCTTATAGAGCTATCGGAATTATCATGTGCGCTTCCACCCTCTCTCGTGCAAGACTCGAGAGGAAAGAAGCGAGGGCTACTGTTGGGGGAGATAATCCCGATGACAGTTGGAAGCGCGAAGGGCAGTACGGTTCGAAGAGGAGGCCACGATCGGAAGACCCGGACCCCTGCACCGAAGGTACCGGGGCCTCCGGACGGGGAGGCCCAGAGGCGACCAGCTGGATGCCGGAGGCCAGCCTTCGACAAGTTTGGACGCTTCGGGGCGCAGCCGAACATGGGGAAAGACTCGGTCAAGGTTGTCCGGGGACAAGATCGTGATCGCCTGCGCCGTGTCGGGCGGCCGTTGCAGCGCCCGACACGGTTGATACGCTGTCAGAATCACACCTTCTTGTCTGTACTATGTAACACCTATTCTTGTCTGTACTACAGACCAGTGTCAAACCGAGTAGCGGTTGGGGGTTTTGGAGGTACCCGACCATTCCGGGCGAGTCACCCTATAAATACCCCCAACTACAGTTGTAATAAACACACAATCCAAGAATATAATTAGCACACAACATTCCATTACTCTCATCTACCAAGAAACCTGCTGGCTCGATCCGTCGTCCCAACATAAATCAAAATTAGAACGATAATGTTTGCACATGTCAAGCAAAAGTTGAAGTGCACGACTCCCTGCATTATATCAGGAGAAGGCCCAATCCAAATATTCAACATGTCATTTCTCAAAGAACTGACATTTTTTTCTGTATGCAAATATATCTGTTTGGTCAAATACTGGTGCATTTATCTGTTCGTATTTGATTAGACCTTCATATGGTGCAGAATCAGGCACCCAAAGCAGACTGCACGCTTCAAACAAAACATTGGAGCAACCCTCCATCTTGTACAAGAAATATTTTCAAGCAAAATATTGGTACCATCTCGGATGCTGTTATTTATTGTTTCATACAAAACTATGCTATATCTGGTCCCAGAAACACTAGCACCCTAAAATATAGCAAAACTTTGGCAAATATGTCGACCAGGATCACCTTCTGAACATCTCCAAATTGTCTCCTTGAGTTGATGATGCTAATAAGGTTCCCACCTTTATTACCCTAGGAAATAAGATGTACAGAAATTTCCATCTCCATGACATTTTCCATTTCACCTGTACATATCCATACATTTAACATCCCAGCCCAGATTATATGATCCCATTAAGGCCCATGAATGGCAAATGTATGTGAGGGTATCAGTTGGTCCCAACTTGATTGTTTGTGAACAAATAGACAAACATATAAAGCTAGTGGTGTCAAAGAAATCAGTCATTATGCAAACCCTTCTACACAAAGTGACAATAAGAGCGTAAGGGAGTTAATGAGATTGTGAAAATTCATGCAACGTGAAGGCAGACCTTAGCAAGTTTGTTGGACCCTGAGGCATTACAATAAACCCCACAAACAAATTCTGAAAAAATAATTTGGATTATCAGCACCTACGCTGTAAACTCCCCTAGATTGCATACTTTTGCTAGACAGCTAGACCAATAACCTACAATGTATTCCAGAATAACTAAACATTATGTGAAAACTGAAAAGGTACATTTCATTTGCTCCATGGCAATTAGTCTGTGAAAATCAAAATAAAATAAGCCAGAAGAACTTGGACATTAGTAATAGATGTAAGGGAGCCATTCTTTTCCCCTTTCTAAATAAAAAACACTATTCATAACGTGGCTTCAAAAAATGTAGTCAAACTTTCCATTTTCCGATGGTTCTTAGGAGATTCAAAATAGAAACTGATTTAAAACTACTTGATCTCAAACCTGATGCTATGCTAACAGGTGCAGTTAGCTAGAAACAAAATGAAACTTGTAGAGAAACAAATTAACCTGATGCTATGCTAACAGGAGATTCATTAGAAAGTAATATCTTTTGTTGTAAATTTGAACATGAATACAGCTAGATTTCACAGTATAACACACAGAAAAACTAGAAATGGCTGTTTGAGATATGACTGACAACTATTAGAAGGACTAACTACTAGCAACTAATGTAAAAAAAGGTTTGAACAGTCAGTCACCAGCAACAACATGAGTTGCGCTTTTGCATTCTCAGTTCTAGAATCCCATATAAGCTACAGAGTAGGTACCTTGAGTATCTTCCATATATCTATTATCTTCATAAGACACAGTGTATGCACTTACAGAGTTACATGAACCGAGATGGTAAGAGATCCAGAACTCGTCCAAAAATGTACACAAATTAATTGCAATTTGTGGAATGTTCTGCAGAATGTCCAACATAAACCATTTATTTTAGTTTTAAGGAAGACTTTGTAACTATTGATCTCACGGTTGCATACTTGCATCCACTAAAGTCTTCTACTTGGAACAGTTACTAATGATATGGTTTATAATTCAGCCAAAATTAGATGATAAGAAAACCGCATGCAGAAAGATCAGAATACCAAATAGGAGTTAAAGAGCATCATATAGGAAAGCGAAAAGCCAAAAAGCACACAATGTAGATGAAGTTTCTGGTCATATACCACAGCACAAGGATTTTGAGATTTCAAAATCAGAGTGAAGTACTTCAAAAAGTTATTTCCCATACTTGAAGAGTTGAAGGTTTCGAGCAAATGAACTAAGAATACACGAGATTTTCAATTTGTTCTGAAGAATTCAATAGCTTGGCTAGTTGGCTCCATTTATGATAGGTGGATTGTCTCTCGAGTTGATTAACCAACCGGCCACATTTTCTTGCTAGAAAAAAAAAGAAAATAGATGGCTTCATTCGTAGCATGAAAAGAAACAAATTAACTACTGTGTGCTGAAGATTTGGTATTAACAATGAAAGACTCCTGTCAAGAACACATGCATATAGAACAGATGCAGCAAGAACACAAGAATGATATCTTCGAATCTGTAACTGGGATTGTCACCTTACTGGAAAAACAAACAGAAGACCCATGAGCCCAAAAAATACCAACATTGTAAAACATAACATTCAAACCAACAAAAGTGGCAATAAAAATAAGACAATAACCAACTGTCCTACTTGCTACCAGAAAGAAAGCCAATCCAGTGAGCTGTTAATACTTAAGCTACACAGGCCATGGGCAATGAAGTAACACCTTATCAATAGGGGCTAAGGAAATGAGGTAGAACCGTAGCACTCAAGATTGAACTGATCGGCCATGCACCAATGTGGCTTGTATCAGAACTTCTTTAAGATTTGTAGGTTCAATTCTATACCCACATGATTTCAGGCATTAGCATCCCAATATCACAGAAACTTGACTTCTGTCATTCAATGGTTAAGGAAGTTGTGACAGGTTAACATAGTCCAAGATGGGCCTTTGCAATGATATTAGTTGTCAGCTTCCTACATGATAGTACTTTCCAACACCATGAGGAATCCTAGGGCACTGAGCAAAAGTTATTCAACATAAGCTCAGTTCAATCTAAATTTGAACCAACAAAACCTGTAAGTACACAACTACACACTATGATCAATACTGCCATCAAGACAAACCAACTTCTGAGTTCTGATAAACAACACTGCATGAACAAAGTACAAACTGCCCTGGATAAACTTTTTCAGGGAATCTCACCATCATAAGAACCAAATTGCATAGCAAGATGCAAAAATCTGCTTGGAATGCATATTTCAATATCAACTAACATGAAATACTGTTGTAATTCTCAACCTAATCTAGTCCATTGCATACAATTAAACATTAAATAAACACCCTGCGGAGTGAAACATAGTAAAACACTACCAAGGAGTATCATGCTATTCCACTAATACCAAAGCATGTTGCTACTTTGCCTAATCCAATTCCATGCATCTCTGGACACTTGAAAGCGTGATAGTTACAGGAAATCCTAACACTTGAAAGCATTAGACAACGTAAGACGAGATAATTAGCATTTCCATTTCTCCTTTTTCGTATGTACACACTAGTGACACTACCACGGCCCACACTACCACTTCAAAAGGAAGTAAAGATCAAACCTTCCATTTTTTACACTTTTTTACACCTCCTACGCTATGTGACACAGTGAACACCCACGCATCCTAAGTTCCATACCAAGTTAGGGCCGAACTAACTATGCATTCCACAGGATGACCAGAACTTTTTCACCTCCGTGGAGGAGGAGGAGGATGAAGCCTCTGGATGGCGCAGAAGAGCTTGCGGCGGGCCCCGACGGCGCCGATGCCCATGTCGCGGAGGTCGTCCATGGTGAGGCACGGCAGCACCTCTCCGTCCACCTCGTGCGCCTCGAACGCCGCCGCGTAACGCCCCATCCCAATCCCCCACAACCACTGACCGACGTCCACCACCTCCCCCGCCTCCACCTCGGCGTTCTCTCCCTGCGCCTCCGCCGCGTCCGCCTCCAGGGACCTCGGCTTGCGGGGGAATGCAGCGGCGAGGACGAGGTCGTCGACTCCGTCTTCGGCGGACGCGGGGCTCGAGGACGAGTTCTCCTGGTGGTGGAGGGGTTTTGCCCCCGAGGGGTGGAATTGGAAGGGTTTGCGGGACCTGGAGGCTGGGGTGATGGGAATGCGGCGCGGGTGGGGCAGGTGGGAGGGGAGAGGGATGGAGCCGGCGAGGCGCACGCTGGGGCGGCGCTGCCGCTTGCCGGGGTCCGGCGGCGGCGAGGCGGAGAGTCGGTGGTGGGGCCCAGCGGAGTCGGCCATGGAATGTGTCGTGTCGTCTTGTGTGCTTGCTTGCCCTTTTTAATGCCCACCACCGTCTACGTGCAGCCGCGCATGTGCCACACCTTCCCATATTACCACATATTTTAAATTTAAAATGTCTACAACGAATCACCAATTTAAATGGAAAATTAGATAAATATAAAAACATATAAATACGCTAAGAATGTCGAAAGAAAACATAGCATTATAAAACACACAGAAAATATAAGATTTGATGTTGGAACATATAAATTAGGAAACATACTATGTAGCAATTAAGAAGCAAGTATTTCGTGTCCTAAAATACAGTATATTTTTGGGTTTAAAAATTATCTCAAATGCACAATTTAGTACTTAAGCTTGTTGTGATTATGGTTCTCCACATAAGTGATTTTATGGTCAGAATTAGTTGTGAAATCTTTTGACTGAACACTACAGTAAATCTCAACTATGCCGATGAAAGAAGCTAATTTCCGTTGGCCGCCGTTCCGTCGGTTAGGTGTGGCCGACGGAAGTTCTTACTCATGATAGTAACTTCCGCCGGCTATATTAAGTCGACGAAAGTTAGTTTTTTTGTTTTATTGGGCAACTGTTGACGCCAAGATTTAGTAAAGGCTCATGTCCATTAGTAGTCCTGCATGGTCAATAGAAGTCAAATGAATCCGGTCAAAGGTTAGTCAAAGAAGCCCGCCCGTATTGTTATATATGGACAGATATAAAGAAGCCAATAGAGATGAAGAAGATAAAGATAAATCCATAATCAATTATGATATCATCGTAATGGACGGCAAGTCTCCAGACTATAAATATATACCTATTAGCTAGGTTAGTATCGAATCAATCTAAAAAATACAACCACAAACTACTCTCGGCGTGTCGCCACTCTTGGCTTGCAAGGTTAATCCCCGTGGGACTTGGCACTCGGAGTTGGGCTACATTACTTCGATCTTCAGCGAAGAGGTGAATACCGCTACCCCGACGATCGTATCAACTAGATCGGTGTCCTTTGAGGCTGCATCATTTCAATCTCTTGAAAGCATTGGTTCGATCGGTATGACCGCCGATTTATCTTGGTGTATTTGCCAGGTCAAAGGCTACATCGTTACGATCTCTTAGATTGATCTGAGTTACATATCGTGGTTCAAGGCTTCATCGGTTGAGTTCGACATTTTGATTTATTGTATTTGATTTATGTTGTGCACCATTCATTTGAATAAAGCATGTCCAATGTGTTAAAGTGTTGTTAATTACTCGTGATTTAGCAAATGTCTTGGTTAAGTCTGATCTTGTTGTTATGGTAAGTTGACAGTATGGATGCATTCTTTGGTATATTAGATTCAGTTTCTATCGAAGTACAAGTTCATAGGTTATCTTTAATTTCATGTTACATTTTGTCAATGTCGGGGGTTATTCATCGGCCTTTGAGCGCGAGGTGTTGTTCGCATGTTTATAGGCCCGATGGCGTGCTATATACATCGGTCGATGGCATAACTAATCCCGATGGCCCAACTTTTTCTATCGGTTCAATAGCCGGTAAGCGTCAGTTTTTATAGTTATTTCATATCACTACGGTCATCGGCTCGATAGCCGATTGGCGGTGCTACTAATACTTCCATTTTCCCTTAAGTTGCAGGGTCAAACTAATTGGCACACTCATAACCTTCTAAGATTATAGGACTTGCACTAGAGTTAAGTAAACCACCCAGTCACGCGTGTGACCAAAACGATACCAACACGCTTCTTGGCACGCCTAGTGGGACCTCCTCTAGATGACTCATCCATGGCGGGGCAAAATCGACAATAGTAACATCATTCTCATTACCCTGGAAGCGTTGACCGACAAACAAAGGGCAGAGATACAAGGGCAGAGATACAGGAGCATGTGGAAAACTACCAGAAATTGTGTCTTGAATCCTTCATCATGACCCGATCTAGCCCTATCCAAAGAAATAAATTGCCGAAGCCAACCCTGACTGGGGATATCGTCCAATGGATGAGAGCCCTTGAATCAGTTTCCAAGAAGCCATCGACAACGCTCTCCACCACACCCTCATCAATCAGTCCGAGGTATTGGTCAATACGTTGCATGGGATGATCAAGAAGACCATTGACGACGTGATATCTCATGAGACGGTGCAAGTTCCGGTATACTTCCTCGTCAACCATCCTCGTATACTGCAAAATCCTCAGCACACTCGGCTGGCACCACTGCCACAAGGGACGGTGAGGCAGGATCCACCGAACGCTTCATTTGGTATTGAAGGGAGCATGACGGCCCAACTACCTACCCCTGTACTCCAAGGGATAGGCAGGTAAGACCCATCACAGAACACGTACGTCTTCGGGTGGAGCGCACCACCATCGTAGCCTTCGGCTACTCTGTAGGGGCCGATCAGACAAGAAATACCTAACCCATGTACGGAGTCGCAAGGAATATGATGCCTGACCCCGTGCCGTCAAGGGGGGCACTCGATGGCATCCCTCAAGGATACCATCAGACCGCGTACTACGGAGCACAAGACTATACCAATGAAGAGCAACACAGATACAACACTATTCGGCTGGACCAGTACCAATAGGCCCTAATGACTGAATGGTATCCCGTGCCAAACCAGTAGGAAGATGATTGGGTGAACCAGATCACTGAAGTTATTCGGGACCAATTTGGGCTCAAGCCCAAGGACTCCTAAACCCGATAAAGGAGAGATTTTCATCACAGGAGTTCGAGAGCCTCTCACACTTGGTACAGAGGGTATCAACACATGAGAGTTGATTCCACGAAGCGAGAAGGGATAAATATCAAAAGAAGGTTGCATATACTCAGGTATGCCCTCTAGAGTTCGACGAAGATAGTGAGTCTGATGCAGAAGTCAGGCTAGCCGAATGGTCTAGAAACAAGAAGAAGGTCACATGTCCTTGGGTAAAAGCATTTGATAAGGAGGAGAAATATTATTTTGACATTAGTAAAGCCGATAGGATATTCGACTTACTGCTCAAGGAGAAACAGATCCAGCTGCCACCCAATCATGTGATATTGTCCATCGACGAGCTGAAGAAAAAGAAGTATTGTAAGTGGCACAATTCCCCATTACACCACACTAATGAATGCAAAGTGTTCAGTCAGCAGATTCAATCGACCATGGAGGAAGGTAGGGTCAATATTGATAATGTGAAGAAGCCGATGAACATCGACGGGAATCCTTTCCCAGTCAACATGGTGCATGCGTACCGTGCCAGTGATCGGCGCACGGAGAGAGACATGCATACCAACAAGGGTCGGATCTCATCATCAAACCTGATTGACAAGTACAAAAGAAAATCAAGGGAATATATAGGCAATGAAGATGACTTGGACTATTCACGATTCACCCCCCCCACTGGAATTGTGAATTATTCAGGTTTTGCTGGAATAAAGGATTGTGCATGCCATCACTGGATAATTGTCCTAAGTGTGGCGACGAAGGTAGATGGAGGAGTGATCATATCTCCCACAACAACAGGGCAAAGTCACTGTATCAGGGAAGGACTAGCATTCGTCAAAGACTATCATCACCAAGGCCATCGGCACTTGAAAGGCTCGGTCCCATCAATGCCAAATATGATGACCGATCGGCCGATGACAGTACCATGATAGGAAAACCACAATGGTGCCCTAGTGGAATCTTCACAAAGAATCAGAAGAGAAGGGTGCAACGGTTGTAGCAAAAAGAGCTGAAGGAACTAAATCATGAGGTTAAGGTTGATCGGCCAAGGATCAAGAGCGAATGGTGAATTAAAGAGAAGGCCAATCACGACGACAGGAGAGACACAGGGGTAAACATCGTGTTCTTTCTTCCTGTGGAATATCGGGCCACTCCCGATAATAATGATGACCAAGCCAAGGCGATGGCGTATTTGGTGCTAGCATCCCAATCGACGACATTCGACAAGCAAGAAGACCCTGGGCATCGGCACCTGAGACCCCTCTATGTTAAAGGACCAGTCAATAGAAAGACGATGTCTAAAATGATGATAGACGGAGGAGCAGGCATCAACTTGATGCCATATGCCACCTTCTAGAAGCTATGGAAAGGGACGGAGGACCTCATTAAAACCAATATGGTACTGAGGGACTTCGGCAGTTACTCGTCGGAAATGATGGGGGTATTGAATGCAGAATTGATGGTTGAAGTAAAACAGTGCCGTCCATGTTCTTTGTCATAGAGGGAAAGGGATCCTACAGTCTACTACTGGGATGCAATTGGATTCACGCAAATTGTTGTGTCCCATCAACAATGTATTGAAGTCTCATGCAGTGGGTCGACGATCAAGTGGAAATTATCCCCACCGATAACTCGGTTAATGTGGCAATAACTGATTTATTAGTATGGGAAATGGAAGGAATCGATTGTCTATCAAGTAAATCCTAGGACGGTGATTTTCTCGAGGTGTCAAGTGATGGAGTCAAACCAGTTAGCAATAAACTACCCAAGCTCACCTTGTGAATATACCATCGATGAAGCAGATGGTAAACTCGGTCAGGGCTTCGCCACAACCGATGAACTACAGGTAGTAAACATCAGGCCCGGTGACAGACCGAGGCTAACCTTTGTACGTGCTCAGCTTCTTGATGAAATAAAAAGTGAATTAATTTCATTATTGCGAGAATATTAGGATTGTTTTGCATGGGAATATCATGAAATGCCAGATTTAAGCCGATCAATCATAGAACATTGGCTCCCAATACAGTAGGGGTATCGGCCCTTCAAGCAATCACCTCAGCGATTCAAAGCAGAAATATATTCAGATATCAAGGCCGAGGTAACAAGATTATATGATGTAGGATTCATAAGGCCATGCTGATATGCAAAATGGGTGTCAACTATTGTGCTCGTATGGAAGAAAAGTGGGAAACTTAGGATATGCATTGACTTTAGAGATCTAAATAAGGTGACCCCAAAATACGAATACCCAATGCCGATTGTGGACTTATTAGTGGATGCCACATCGGGTCACAAGATTATAAGTTTCATGGATGGAAATGCAAGGTATAATCATATTTTTATGGCAGACGAAGACATCCACAAGATAGCTTTCTGATGCCCACATGCCCTCGTGATTTATGAGTGGGTGGTGATGACCTTTGGTTTGAAAAATGTCGGAACTACTTACCAAGGAGCCATGAATTACATCTTTCATGATTTGATCGGCTTATTGGTGGAGATATACATATATGACATCGTGGTAAAGTCAAGCAACACTCAAAACCATGTGGCTGATCTACATCAAGTCTTGGAAAAGGGCCATGAAGTATTGATTAAAGATGAACCCGGAGAAGTGCACTTTTAGTGTATCGGCGGGCTAGTTTCTGGGCTTTATTGTGCATGAGAGAGGGATTGAGATAAGCCAGCACAACATTGAAGCAATCAAAAACACTCAGCCCCCTACCGATAAAACCAAGGTGCAGTCGCTAATTGAGATTGAGTTGAGCCATCTCAGTGGCCATGGAATCGTGCGGGCTCTCGCTTCCTCCGAAATGAGTTTCTGGGTCTTGTGACCGAACGAAGTCGATCCGGAGTACTGTTGAAGCCGGGAGGGGGCCTTCAGGAAGGCGAGGTCTGATAGCCCCCTACAGCACCAGGGCCTACTTGCCTACTGATGGGTCAGTGGACCCCGAGGGGTCGGTAGTTTTTAGTAGAGTGCTTGGTGCTGTGAAGGTGGTTGCTTCGGCTAGAGCCACAGGGCCTGACTAGGGGAGGACTATAGAGGGCTCCGTTGCCCCAACAGTTGTGTCTAGGGGTTTCTATCGGGAGGTCCAAGTGGACCTCCTGGTAGGAATAGTGCTCTGGCTTCTCTTAGAAGGCATGACTTCAGAAAATTGGATGGTAGAGGCATTAGTTTTGGTACTAAAGTCCCTACGGACGGCACCAACTATTGGCATAAAAGATTACGCTAACATGTTTGTAAATCCTCGAAGGGCTCATTAAGAGGAAAGATTGACCGCAGACTGAACCAGGCCTCTGAATAGGATAATAGCCTTAGTTTAGTTTGAAGATGTTGACACTAAAATCCAATGATCAAAGTGCCAAACACACTAATGATGATTCAAATATCCAAAAGCATGTGGATACTTAGAGATAAATCCTTAAGTGTGACACGACGCCGACATCGCATTCCGATGACCCGTGATAGTGACAAGGGAAGGTGGAGTCGCTAGGAAATTAAACAATATAAAAAGTATTATTCAATTAACCGAGTTGTAGATGAAAATACCCAACCGACCAAATTAGGGCCGGTTGAACCAAAGCCTAGTTGGCGGTTAGACCGGTCAAGGTAAGCTGGTCAGACAAATGCTATACCACCGATGAGACCAGTGGTGCGGAGGGTTTTGCTGGAGGGTAGCCTTCGACATGTTCTGCGAAGTGTGACCGGAGCGATATTCGGCCTTTGGTCTCTAGTCAGTCGGACCGAAGGCTAACCTCCAGTCAAACTAGACAGTGTCCAAAGAGGGTATCCGAAGGGGTACTCTGACATGGTGCGAAGCATTCCTAAGGCCTCCTGTGAAGCCTGGTCGGACCGACCGTGCACCATCGGTCAGACTGGCACGTGCCGGTGATGGGATTACGTCCTAGCACAACTCGGTCAGAATGGCCCGTCAACACCGGTCAGACCGACAATGAGAGATCCAATTGCCCGGGTCCTCCGATGATTGTCTTGCTATTGGTATCTTTGCCCGGGATTCTTGGCGAAGATGGAGGAGAAGAAACACTACAAAACACCAAGAAACTAGAGGCAATTAGGCCAAGAGACCGAATCATCAATATAACTACAGAAATCCGTTACGTGGATGAAACGGGTGATTCACAAGCAAATCAACATGGCTTACTGTGATTACAACGTGACATATGGAGAGTTTACAAAGCAAACTCACAAATATGGACGTTATTTGGCTAATCCTAGGGCATGGAAAGTACATTAAAAGGTAAAAGAACGATTCAAGGTAAAAATATTAGATTAGATCTATTAAGGTTTCGGGGGGAGAGAGACCTTGAATCGACCTTTCCCCTATATTTATAGGGGTTGGACATGACGTGTCTGGGCTCTAATTTGAGTTAGATACGAGTCCAAGTCGTTAAAAATTAATTAGAGATAAAAAACCCCGAAATCACTAATCTAACTAGGATTCAGGTTTATCCGGCCAAACTAGTCTTATAGGGCCGGTCAGACCGGCAATACATTTACTTTATCTTTATTTTCCTGTACCTCTTCGTGGGTTTTCCTGGAAGCCCTCCGCCGGCCACTTCAGAACAGTGGTAATCCTTGTTACTTTGCTTGTGAAGTATCCGTTAATCTACGTAATAGATTGCTATCGTCTTGTTACTTCACCTATGAAGTATCCGCTAATCTGCGTAACAGATTGCTACCTTCGCCACTAGTGCAACACTTAGCAGAATTCGGTCCTCAGGCCGGATTAGTACTTCGCACCTTCTCTATTGCAGCTTTCCACGTTCGGAGCTACTTCGTCGGAGGTGTCCGGAGCCAAGAGATCAGTTTCGGAGGTTGCCAGGACACCCTTCGCCGAAGATTTTGCTTCGACCGCACGCTCCGCCAGCACACTTCATCACGACAGGCTTCGCCAGCACACTTCGTCACAACAGGCTTCGCCACGTTCGTACTCCGTTTTGGACGAAGTCATGTTCGCGCGCGCCCCTCGCGTCATTATTCTGCGTCTTGCTGTATCAGAGACCTCACGTCGAACCCCACCATTCGGAGGTGATCGTCGTGTCCAGATCCGTTCGGAGCTTACCTTCAACCAGATCAGTCCGAACGCCGAAGGCATCCTTCAGCGAGATACTTTGCACCAGATGTCGAAGGTATACTTCGGCGACCCCCCTCGCACCATACTCCGAAGCACACAGGCTCTGACCGGTTTGCTGATTTTATTCTGTTTAATATATTTCTTTCGGCTAATTGGATTATTTTGTGTAATCTGATTGCCTGGCGACTCCACCCCTCTTATCACGACTAAGGGTAGTCGGAACGCGATGTCGGTGCTGTGTCACGCTTAGTCTGGTCCCTAAGTATCCGCACACTTTTGGATCATCGAACTGACCCAAGTGCTGGGGCACGTTTCTGTGTCAACACACTTTTTGGCGACTCCGCTGGGGAAAAGCTACGCCAACATGACGAGTACATCTACATCGGCCACCGGTACATCTACATCGACTACTACGTCTACACTACTGATGGACACAATAGGAGGCACGGATATCGACAACCGCAACATCTTGACACCTACACTTGAAGATATCCCCGTAGAAGACCGAGCAGAGATCGAGGCAAAGTTAAAGGCACTCCAGGACATGATGCTTGGGGGCTACGTTAAGACACGTGCAGGCTTCATCAAGCGTGACATTGTCACCCCCGACCTTGCTCAGGTCTAGGTAACACCTGTATCGCCTCGTTTATCTTCTTTAGAGATTGAGCAAAAAATAGCCACATCAGTAGATCAAGCCGTTAGCGCTTCGCTAGCCAACCGTTTGGATTCAGCAGTTAGCTCCCAAGTAGAGGCAACTCTTAGAATGTTCGGCTTTACTGAGGCCATACCCCCGGTTCCTATTGCTAGTGCACCTCCGGTAAACCACGTGTATGGTAGAACTGACGGCAGCACTGGCACGACCATGATGCCTCCGGCCTCAGCACTTATGGCCGAGACTAATCACTATACTTACGGTCAAGCTAGCATTGCATACCATGCACCATCACCTGCACCGGTACCCGCGCTACCTGCACCACATGCGCAGGCACCCGGACACGAGCACGTCATGCAGATAGCGCGCAGGGAAGAGGCCCATGGCCAACACGCCGATATCCCACCGCGTGTCATGCCCCCGCATGAGAGGCGCGCACAGGCGACGTGCCAAGATGACATAGAGGAGTGGGTCCGCGCACTATTTAGAGAGTGTGCCGGCTTCGTGCCCAAGGGACGGTTTAGGGTTTACCGTAAGCCATACCCCGACCATCTCGATACAATACCCTACCCCCGCGGCTATAGGATCCCTGAATTCACTAAGTTCGACGGTGAGGGTAGCAAAACCACACTAGATAACGTTAGTCAATTTTTGGCACAGTGTGGAGAAGTTAGCGGGATAGATGCCCTAAAGGTTAGACTATTTTCTCTCTCGCTATCTGGCACCGCTTTCACTTGGTTTTTGGTGCTCCCGCCGAACTCCGTTCAGACGTGGGATGATTTAGAACGGAAATTCCATGATTACTTTTACACGGGTGAAACATAACTTAGGCTTTCACACTTTACATTGGTTAAACAGAAATCTAACGAGAACGCCTCTGAATACATCAAGCGTTTTAGGGATACTAGGAATCGATGTTTCAGCCTTAATATTTCGGAAAGAGACTTGGCGGAGCTAGCATTTAATGGGTGGTGTCCCAAGACTAAAGAAAGATTTGACAATTAGAACTTTTTAGAAGTTAGCCAAGTTTTACAGCAGGCTCTGGTCTAGGAAGGCCGAACCAAAGATAAGAAGTTTATTAAAACATTTAACAAGCCTAGGGCTGAAATCCACATCACGGAACACTCTGACGAGGAGTCAGAAGAGGAGGATTCGTGTAACACCCCAAATTTTCAAAGGAATAAAAATATTATTTAATATATTTTCCTGGAATTAATTATTTTGAAAATACCTTTAATACCCTCCTTAGCCTTTTTTAACTAGAACATACATGAAATGACCAAACGAGGGGCTAGAAAATTTTGTATATGATCCTAAGGCCAAAATATATTTTTGAGAATTTTTACAAATTTTTATCAACCTTGGAAGTAGCCCTAAGATTTTAATCTATTTTCTGGAGTACCAAGATGTATCAAGACCTGAAGGAAAAATATTGGTGGGTCAGCATGAAGAGGGAAATAGCTGAGTATGTGGCCAAGTGCGACACATGCCGGCGAGTCAAGGCAGAGCATCAAAGACCTGCCGGACTTCTTCAACCCCTCAAAGTCCCTGAATGGAAGTGGGAAGAGATAGGAATGGACTTCATCACGGGACTGCCCCGGACCCAAGATGGTCACGATTCTATCTGGGTGATCGTCGACCAACTCACCAAGGTAGCTCACTTCATCCCGGTCAAGACAACTTACACTGTCGCCAAGTTGGCTGAGTTGTATATGACCCGAATCGTATGCCTTCATGGAGTTCCTAAGAAGATCGTATCTAACAGTGGGAGTCAGTTTACCTCCAAGTTTTGGAAGAACCTTCAAGAGGAACTCGGCAACCGGCTGAACTTTAGCACCGCCTATCATCCACAGACCAACGGTCAAACCGAAAGGGTCAACCAAATACTGGAGGATATGCTTAGAGATTGCGCTCTGGACTTTGGCGGAATGTGGGACAAGAACTTACCCTATGCAGAGTTCTCCTACAACAACAACTATCAAGCCAGCTTGCAAATGTCCCCGTTCGAAGCACTTTATGGGCGTAAGTGCAGAACGCCGCTGCTCTAGGATCAGACCGGAGAGTCACAACTGTTTGGGACAGATATACTAAGAGAAGCTGAAGAGAAGGTCAAGATCATCAGGGACAGATTAAAAATGGCCCAGTCCCGACAGAAGAGCTACGCCGATAACCGTCGAAGAGACCTAATCTTTGAGGAGGGCAATTATGTCTATCTCCGAGTCACTCCCCTCCGTGGCACTCAAAGGTTCAACATGAAAGGCAAGCTAGCACCCCGCTACGTCAGACCTTTTCAGATCCTCCGACAGCAAGGAGAAGTGGCATATCAACTAGAACTGCCTCCATCTCTGGCAGGAGTTCACGATGTGTTCCATGTATCTCAGTTGAAGAAGTGTCTTCGCGTGCCCGCCGAGCAAGCCGATCTTCAGCAACTCAATGTCCAAAAAGATCTAACCTACATCGAGAAACCCATCAAGATCAAGGAAACCAAGGAAAGGGTAACCAGGAGTCGTGTAGTCCGCTTCTGCAAGGTTCAGTGGGACAACCACCCCGCCGAAGAAGCTACATGGGAAAAAGAAGACGAGCTGAAAGCCCAGTACCCCGAGCTATTCGAGTAGCACTCCAATATCGAGGACAAGATTCTCTGTAAGGGGGATAGGTTTGTAACACCCCAAATTTTCAAAGGAATAAAAATATAATTTAATATATTTTCCTGGAATTAATTATTTTGAAAATACCTTTAATACCCTCCTTAGCCTTTTTGAACTAGAACATACATGAAATGACCAAACCAGGGGCTAGAAAATTTTGTATATGATCCTAAGGCCAAAATATATTTTTGAGAATTTTTACAAATTTTTATCAACCTTGGAAGTAGCCCTAAGATTTTAATCTATTTTCTGGAATTATTTTTATTCAGAAATATTTTAAAACAGTAATGGGCAACACCCCTCCCTTTCTCTCCCTCCCGGCCGGCCCAGCCCATTACTCTCGCCCACCTCGGACTGACAGCCCAACCCCACCCGTCAGCGAGCCCCTCTCCTCTCGCGCGCGCCCGACACCATGGTCCCACCTGTCGGCGCCAACCATCCCCTCTCGCGCCCGAGCCCGGCCCCACCCGTCAGCTGCCACCCTCACTCGCTCACGCCCGCTGGCATGTGGCCCCCGCCCGTCAGACCCTTCGTCTCCGCGAGATCCGCCCCCAAATCTCACCCCCCTCGCCGGCCGATGCCTTAATGCGCCTCGGATCCGTTGCTCCCGACCCCCTCTCCCCAAATTGAGCCTGGCATTCAAACCCCCGTGCTCTGGTGACCGTTTCCCCCATTAAAACCAGCCCGATTGCGTCCCGATTCGATGAATATGCATGCAACCCGAGGCTCATCGGCGTTTAAACACGTTAACCCTCGACCACCGCCAATTGCGCCCCCTCTGCCCCCACCGGTGACCCTATTTAAACCCCCTCGTACCCCGCATTCGACCCCCACGCTCACACACTGCAAGAACGCACAGAATGCCCTCACTTCGATTTTTAGCGCACCACCGCCGCCCACACTCCAGCCGCCGCTCACCGTCGCTGGAGCCCCTCTCCATCCACGCCGACTGCACCTCCGTGACCGCCAAGGCCATCCCGACCTCGGCCACCCCTCCGTCAACACCGAACCCCACCGGATCGCCGTCGCTGCCAAGGACCCGAACACCTTCGCCGCCTCCGCTCATCGCCGGCCTCGCTCCGTCGACCGTTCGTCACCGCAAGGGTACCCTCATGATCCCCTAGTCGTCCTCTTTACGTTTTAGGCCTTAGGCATGATCGCCGTCGCTCGCCGTGGCCTTTGGCCCGCTCGCCGTCACCGGAGAATACGACCGACACGGGTCAAGTACCCGTGCCGTGTCGGATTTGATCCTGGCCGTGCGATCTGGATCTAACGGTACCGATTAAATCCCATGTGCGGTTTAATATGCGCCGTCGGATCTGAGCGAAGGGGTATGTTTTAATCTCGCGCGTCCGTTAGTTTTAAAAACCCGCGTTTAATCTGGAGCGTCCATCGCGTACCGGTTCAATGTTTTAATCTGTGCCGTCCACGTCACTTTAACTCCCCCGCCTCGCCCTCGCGCGTTGGATCTGGATCCAACGGTCCAGATCGATCCGGCGCATGCGCACAGTGTGCGGGTCACCATGGGCCTGGCTCACCGTGGACCCGAGGCGTTTTAAATTTAAAATAAATTCCGAAACTGTTTTAAACTTGTAAAATTCATATCTAGCGCATTTGAACTCCAAAAATTATCATTCCAATTCCAGAAATTTTGTAATTTTATTCTCTACTCATTAGTTCAATAAAAACAATATGTTTACTTTGGATTTTTCATGACTAATTAAATAGGTATTCAAATGCCCTTAGGGTAAAAATGTAAATTCAAATATTTAAACTTCAGTAAGTTTATATTTATTCCTTTCTGTTCATATACTGAAAACCACTAATTTGTACATGAACCTTTCATTTTAAAATTTATTAGGAGACTTAAAATGAGACTACTCACATTTAAAACCCCTTTTTATAAAGGACAACCTTTCATTATAATTCCTTCTAACATTATTTATAAAATAAATTTCAGAAACTTAACAACTTGGTTTTCATTCAATTAAACCAATTTAAACCTATGTGCTTATTGTGTGATATTATATTGTTTGATTGAATGTTGTATTTTATTTTATTTATAATGGGAAGATTACGACGCCGCCGAGGAGCCGGAATATTACCAGGAAGTTCCTCCCTCTCCCTTCGCTGAACAAGGCAAGTCACCAAACCAATCTTTTGAGCATATTGAACCCATGTTTATTAAACTATCGCTAAAACACATAGGATATACATGCATTAGTCAAAATATACCCTTACAATATATTTATTTAGGATCCCCCGACCTTGATGTGCAACCCAAGCCATGCTCTCTAGCCTAAACTCCTTGTCACCATATGATTAGTATTATTAGCTAGTGTCCAATGTATCGACATGATTGCTATAGGATTAAAAATGAGTCGTAGCGATTGGTTCTACTATATGATCCCCCGTTACTTCTTATCCTTGGAATTCTGTCGGTGATGAGTTGTGGTTGTGAGTGAATGCATGGTGGGTTCCAGGTGCAATTTAGGGCATTGGTTGGTAGCACCTGGGGCACTATAAGGACCAGTCTGCGGGATCCGTTGCAATACACTTCCGTACTAACCACGAGTCTAATGGATAAGTCCTAACTAAGGTATGCAGTGTTCCAAACCGAGGCCACCATTTGGAGATGGGTCAAGCAGCACCTGCGGGTGGCTTGTACCAACGTGGCGCAAAAGGGGGTGCGACGTTAGCCGGGATGCGGCCCGGCGCGCCGGCGAAACCTAGAGCGGGTGGTTATCGCTTGGAGCATTTCATGCTGAGGTTTTGGCACGAGTTCCCGTGGTATGGGTCATCTCGTTTGGTATGAGTGCGTGCCTTGTGGGTACAATAGTACATCTCTGATCAGAGTCATAAATCTTTTCGAAAAGCCGAGCCCACGGTCAAGGGCGGGTTGCGTGACATCCCACAGTTAGATTACTTTTGATATGTATGTGAATGATGGTTTGACATGTAAGGACTGTTGTGCGAGGAGGTAAAATGTACTCCTCGAGTTAGATGATGTTATTGTTGCTCATGTTTACTTTCCGCATGATAAAATTTGACTACATTAATTGCAATAACTGAAAATGTACTTTTCCGCACTTTTAGCCAATTATCCTTCCTTTGTTATTACCTTGCATTATTACCTGCATTTGCGGTGGCTTGTTGAGTACTTTTTGTACTCATACCCATTGAACACCTCAAAGGATGCCTACTATGAAGACGGTCTGGAGTAGCGACCCAGTCAAGAAGAAAGATCCTGAAGAAGGCATTCGTCATGCATTTTATTTTTATTACTGTTTTTATTTAACTCTTATGTAATAAATATGGTCTGCGTACCATGAATATTGTCGTATGTACGATTGTCGCATGATGAACCTCTTGTATTATTGTTTTTCTATGGAAATTCAATAATGTTCCGATTTCAATAAATCGGGGCGCCACAATTCGGCCGACATGTACGCAACCGAATGAGTTTGGAACGCTAAGAATAAACCTGTCACTTGCTCCTAGTTACGACCATCTCCCACAAAGAATCGACCTAGTGAGGTCAAGTACTCATTCGATAGAACTAAGTGTGATAAAATATTTGATTTTCTCTTAAAAAGTCAGCTTCTCAGGTTACCTAAAGGTCAAGTCATTCCATCTGCCATTGAGTTAAAGAAGCATCCGTACTATAAGTGGCATGATTCACATTCACATAATACTAATGACTGCAATGTTTTTCGACGGCAGATCCAATCGGCCATAGAAGAAGGACGATTGAAGGTAGACCAAAATCCAAAGATGAAGCTGGATAAAGATCCTTTCCCCGTCAACGCCGTCGACCTCGGCGAGAAGAAGGTGTTGATTCGGCCAGAACAGGCCGAGTCGGCTAAGGGGAAGGATGTAATTGTTGGAGAGTCGCGCACTCGCACGCTCATACCGAAGAACCCCGAGGTAGGAGTGTGGAAACAGAACATTAACACCCCTTCGGCTAAGGCTCACAAGAGGCCGAAGGTAATGTACAACATGTTGTTGAAAAAACATCGAAGAAGGGCCAGGGAAGCAAGTCCCCGCACTAGGAAACTGGGACAGCTAAAAGGACCAAGACTTTCGGAGGGTGACTTCAGACCGAAGCGGCCGAGCCCTCCGCACAACGACTTCGGGCCACAGTAGCCTGATGCCCCGTACGACGGCTTCGAGCCACAATGGCTGAACCCCCCGTGTGGTGGCTTCGAGGCTCAACGGCCGAACCTCCTATACAGCAACTTCGGCCCCCAATGGCTGAACCCCGCACCATTTTGGACGAACTCTCCGACGGGAGGCTTCGGCCCGCACTGGCCGAACGTACCTCCGGCGTGGCAGGACCCTTCGCTGGTATGGTCTGAGACACCGTCGACTCTACCGAACCCCCCTCCAGGCAACGGGTTCAGCTCATAGTGGGCGAGGCCACTAGAGCCACCGATGCCTCCGCCATACAACTAGGCAGGAACCTCGTGGGCTCCGTACGTATCCGAGTCGGAGTACCCTCCGCAACTTAACACTATGCCTTGCTTCCCTTCAGAGTATTATGGATGCCAGGGACAAACAGACGCAGCGGAGGGGGACATCGTCCACAGGCTGTCCGTGGTACCTCCGAATCGGACCATGCAGAGCGAAGCCGAAGGGTGCATGCACGAGGAGGCTGGAGTCAGGGGGTCCAAAGCCATCACGATCAGAGTGGGGTCTCAGAGGTCCCAATCCCGAAGGCTTCATCACCGGAGTCTGACGGAGGTGAGTCCCATACTTCGGTCGGAGTCCGCACCGAAGCTGGGTTCGATCGGCTGGGCATGGCTGGTCTAACTGCCGGGGTCCGCATCGAAGGCCCCTCCGAACACACGGTACGCAAGGCCGAAGGAGACAGTACCACTTCGGCCGCAGTTGGCAAAAACCGAATAGTAGCACCTGACACCAAGCCTCAACCATCTTGGGCACCTCTAGGAATGTCCAAATCACAGAAGAGACGCCTACAATGACTACGAGCACAGGAGATGCGCGAGAAGAAAGCTGAGGACGAGCACAACGTTATCTTTGAGGAGATTCGCCCTCGGCCAGTTACAAAATAGGTATGGAGAGAGAAGCCGGTTGAGATAACCAACCCAGCTCCTAGTCTGAGCAACGATGACAACGACATGCTCGACGATGATTACTCGCCCGTCTCCGAAGGGCCCGCACCCCAGGTGATGGACATCAACATCGTCACGCTGCCCACCGAGTTCGCCCTACCACAGGATGAGGCCGAGGTCGCTCAATTGAGCCTCGACCCGCGCAATGCCATCTTCGAGAAGCCCAAGGACTCGACTCACCATATGAAACCCCTCTACGTCAGAGGTCACATTGATGGAAAGCCGATTTCCCGAATGCTCATCGACGGCGGCGCCACTGTTAACTTAATGCCCTACTCATTATTGAAAAAACTTGGCAGTGACGAGGATGATCTAAAGAAGACTAACTTGATGCTAAACGGCTTCAACGGCGAGAGATCCGAGGCCAAGGGCGTACTCTCCATGGAGTTGACGGTGGGCAACAAGACATTGCCAATAGCATTTTTCGTCGTCGATGTACAATGTAACTACAGCGTGCTGCTCGGGAGCGACTGGATTCACGTGAATTGCTGCATTCCTTCTACTCTCCACCAGTGCCTGATACAGTGGGACGACAATGAGGTAGAGGTCATTCCCGCGGATACTTCGTCCCAAGTAGCATTGGCCGATGTATCAGTTGACGCCGTCCATAACAAAGTAGAGTGTCTGTCAGGTAGAGATCTTTCGGATTACGATTTTGTTAGCATATCCAGAGGATGTTTTGTTCCAGTGTCTGTAAAGCCGGCTGGAGTAGCATGGCTGTTTTTGTATTAATAGTCATGTCTAGTAAGAGTAATCTAGATTGGCTAAAGTCTCGCGTGGAGCAATATCGGTCTAGTAAAGACGGTATTGCCGAGGCCATCGGGGACTTTAGTGAAGTAGAGAAATTAGGATAAGGTTTTGCGTCGGCCGATCCCATGAGGAAGTTGACATAGGTAATGGTAGCATCCCAAGGCCGACTTTTGTAAACCAACATTTACAGCCTGATGAAAAGGCTGAAGTAATAGAGTTATTTCGGTCGTACGTCGATTGTTTCGCATGGGAGTATAGCGAGATGCCAGGACTAAGCCGTGAGCTCGTGGAGCATCGGCTACCTATCAAGTCCGGATTTAGGCCTTATAAGTAGCCTCCTCGCCGCTTTAACTCGGCCGTCTATGACTGAGTTAAGGAAGAAGTAGAGCGACTACTCAAGGCTTAGTTTATTAGGCCATGCATGTACGCAGAATGGGTTGCTAACATTGTGCATGTAGAGAAGAATGGGAGCGGCAAGATACGGGTATGCATTGATTTCAGAGATCTGAACAGCCCACTCCGAAAGAAGAATATCCAATGCCAATAGCCGACATGCTAATCAATAACGCTTCAGGACACAAGGTACTGAGTTTTCTTGATGGCAATGCTAGTTATAATCAAATCTTTATGGACGAAGAGGACGTCTACAAGATTGCCTTTTGATGCCTTGGTTTTGTCGGTTTATTCGAGTGGGTCGTCATGACTTTTGGTTTGAAGAATGCCGGCACCACGTATCAGCACGCCATGAACTTAATCTTTCACGACTTGCTAGGGGTTATGCTAGAAGTTTACATCGATGATGTTGTAGTCAAATCGGACGCTATGGGAAACCATTTAGCCGATTTGAAGGTTGCTTTTGATAGAATGCATCAGTATGATTTGAAAATGAACCCACTCAAGTGTGCTTTTGGTGTGTCAGCGGGTAAGTTCTTAGGTTTCATGATTCATGAGAGAGGCATAGAAATTGATCCTAAGAGGCTTGATAAGATTAGAAACATTGCAGCGCCGACATGCAAAAAGGACATACAGAAGTTGCTAGGCAAGATGAACTATTTGCGTCGCTTTATAATCAACTTGTCCGGCAAGATTGATGCCTTTGTCCCCATACTCCGGCTAAAGAACGAAGCCGAGTTCACTTGGGGGGCAAGCCAGCAAAGTGCCTTTGAGAAATTCAAGGAGTGCTTGTCATCACCGCCTGTGGTGAGAGCACCTAAAGCCGGGATTCCATTTCGGCTATACATCACTGCTGAAGATAGCGTGATTGGGGCCATGCTAACCCAGGAGGTAGAGGGAAAAGAGTACATCATCACGTTCTTGAGCCGCCGTCTGTTGGATGCCGAAACCAGGTACGCGTTTGTGGAACGTTTGTGTTTATCACTTTACTACGCGTGTACCAAATTACGCCATTATCTTCTCCCTACTACATGTGTTGTCGTTTGCCAAACCGATGTTATAAAGTACATGTTACAGAAGCTGATTCTAAGTGGAAGAATCGGAAAATGGGCTTACACGTTGATTGAGTACGATTTGGCCTATGAACCCCTGAGAGCAATGAAGGGCCAAATCATAGCCAACTTTATAGTTGATCACCACATAGATGTCAGCCGGAGTGACAATGTTGCTCTAGTTGAAGTAGTGCCATGGAAACTTTATTTTGATGATTCGGCTTGCAAGAGTGGCCAAGGTATTGGAGTGGTTCTCATATCACCTAATGGAATGAACTTTGAGGCTTCGGCCCGTCTAGAATTTCCTTCCACTAATAACCAAGCCGAATACGAAGATTTATTGCTAGGTCTTGAATTACTAGAATCTGTAGGTGCTAGACATGTCCACGCATATGGCGATTCTTTGTTAGTAGTGCAACAAGTAGCTAAAAGTGCTCAATGTTTTAACGGCTTGCTGAATAGTTACTTGGATAAATGTCTAGACATAGTTGCTACTTTTGATGACTTCAAAATCTCTCACGTGTCAAGAGAAGCCAATTCCGTCGCAAATGATTTGGCTCAGTAAGCATCTGGTTACCAAGTCAGGAGATGAAAATTTTCTGTATGGGAGAAGCCGATGCTTGGTCTCACTACCGAAGCCAGTGACGGTGGGCAAACGCACCCTCCGGGTCGGACCCCTTCGGCCGCCAAAGGCCACTACGCGCTGAGGTCTCTGGACCAGAGTACTCTACCAACCGAGGGACCTAGCACGCTGGAGGTCGCAAGCCGAAGCCTCCCGCACGGTGAGGGCTCCCGGGAGTCCGAACCCTCTGGAGGGCTTTGGCCCAGCACACTCCGAATGGCCAGCCCGGTCAGACTTTTCGGCAGGAGCAGGAATGGCTCGGGGGGCATCCCGAAGTCAATAGTTTAGAAATTTTTTCAGGGGGTGATCTAGCAAGACCCTTTGAAGCAATCGTCCGGTATTTGAGAGACCCTAGTCAAAGGGTTGATCGGAAGGTTCGGCGACAAGCGTTCAAGTTCGTGTTGATAGATGACATGTTGTATCGCCGAACCATCGATGGAGTACTATTA
>JAAALK010000289.1:28329069-28431695 GCA_019279435.1 Zizania palustris | reverse complement strand
AAGTGTTTAGACCATGAACATTCCCAGGTGTCTACGGGAGAGGTCCATGAAGGACTTTGTGGCACTCATCAGTCGGCCCAAAAAATGAGTTGGATGCTCAGGAGAGCAGGTTTTTCTTGGCCAACTATGACCGAAGATTGTTTTGAGTATTATAGAGGGTGTGAAGCATGTCAGAAGTTTGGCAATATTCAGTTAGCTCCTGCCTCATTACTCAACCCTATTGTCAAGCCATAGCCATTTCGAGGTTGGGGTTTAGACTTCATCGGCCAGATTCACCCTCCTTCCTAAAAAGGGCATCGATTCGTGTTGATGGCGACGGGTTACTTAACTAATTGGACCGAGGCCGTACCTCTCAAGAACATGACTCACAATGAGGTACGTGATTTTATCTTGAAGCACATTATACATAGATTTGGCATTCCTCAAACTCTTACCACGGATCAAGGTAGTTCATTTGTTTCTGGAGAAGTGAGGGACTTCGCTGAATATTATGGTATTAAGTTGATAAACTCTTCACCTTATTATGCTCAGGCCAATGGTCAGGCCGAGTCTAGTAATAAAACCATGATTAAGCTTATTAAGAAGAAAATTGAAGAGTTTCCTAAAAGGTGGCATGAAGTGCTTTCCGAGACGCTATGGGCTTGTAGAATTGCAAAGAACGGTGCTACCAAAGTCAGTCCATATGAGTTGGTATATGGACAAGAAGCCGTTATGCCTGTAGAGGTACACCTTGGCTCCTTAAGAGTGTTAAAGAAAAATGGCTTATCGGTCAACGAGTATGAAACTCTTTTGAAGGATAATCTAGAGGAGGTGACCGATAAGAGACTAAGGGCTTTAGAAGCCATAGAAGTAGACAAGAGGAGAGTGGCTAAAGCCTACAATAAGAAGGTTAAACCAAAATCGTTTCAAGTAGGAGATTTGGTTTGGAAGATGATTTTACCCTTAGGCACGAAGAGTCCTGAATTTGGTAAATGGTCACCTAGTTGGGAAGGTCCTTTTAAGATAGCCGAAATCACTCCTGGCAATGCACACGTGTTGGAATCTCTGCAAGGAGAGCGGTTTCGAAGAGCTTTGAATGGTAGGTACTTGAAAAGGTATTTCCCAAGCTTGTGGCAAACAACGTAAAAAGGTGTCGAAAAGTCGATATGGACGGTATCATCTTCGACTCATTATGCTTTTAGTTCACTCAGTTCACTAAAAGGAAGGTGGGCATGTGTTGATATCAAAAATGGCATCAATGGTTGAGATTGTCAAAATATCAATTTTGGTGATTTGGGCCAAAAATACACATGTCCGGGGTCAGGCCGAAGCCCTACAAGGCCGAAGGTCCATTGGGCTCCGAAAGCCTCTGGCCAGCCCATGGCCTTCGCCCAGGAAGCCTTCGGAGGCCCATGCCACCGAAGCTTCGGCCCAAGGAGCAGGCTTTGATGGGCCTGACCGAAGCCCACTTTGACAGAGACAGAGTTGGATACAATTCTAGCTAAGTTTTATCTCTATCCAAGCTGAATTATAGCAGATTAGATCAGAAGTTTGGCCCCTATAAATAAAGAGGCAAGGCCATCTTAGAGAGCCCCCCAACACAACTCAAACACAAAGCCCTAGCTTTGATCGCATTTACTTCATCTTTATTTTCTTGTACCTCTTCATGGGTTTTCCTGGAAGCCCTCCACCGGCCACTTCGGAACAGTGGTAATCCTTGTTACTTCGCTTGTGAAGTATTCGTTAATCTACGTAATAGATTGCTATCGCCTTGTTACTTCGCTTGTGAAGTATCCGCTAATCTGCGTAACAGATTGCTACCTTCGCCACTAGTGCAACACTTAGCAGAATTCGGTCCTCAAGCCGGATTAGTACTTCGCACCTTCTCTGTTGCAGGTTTCCACGTTCGGAGCTAATTCGTCGGAGGTGTCCGGAGCCGAGAGATCAGTTTCGGAGGTCACCAGGACAACCTTCGCCGAAGAATCTACTTCGACCGCACGCTCCTGTTGATAGCAAGAAATGGCATTAATGGCTGAGATTGTCAAAATATAATTTTTGGTAATTTGGGCCAAGAATACACATGTCCAGGGTCAGGCCGAAGCCCTATAGGACCGAAGGTCCATTGGGCTATGGGCTCCGAAAGCCTCTAGCCAGCCCACGGCCTTCGGCCAAGAAGCCTTCGGAGGCCCATGCCACCGAAGCTTCGACCCGAGGAGCAGGCTTCGGCGGGCCTGGCTGAAGCCCACTTCGGCAGAGACAGAGTTGGATGCGATTTCGGCTGAGTTTTATCTCTATCCAAGCTGAAAAATAGCAGATTCGATCTGAAGTTGGCCCCTATAAATAAAGAGGCGAGGACGGCTTAGAGAGCCCCCAACACAAACCAAACCAAAGTCCTAGCTTTGATCATATTTAATTTACCTTTATTTTCCTGTACCTCTTCGTGGGTTTGCCTGGAAGCCCTCCGCCGACCACTTCGGAATAGTGGTAACCCTTGTTACTTCCCTTGTGAAGTATCCGTTAATCTATGTAATAGATTGTTATCGCCTTGTTACTTCGCTTGTGAAGTATCCGCTAATCTGCGTAACAAATTGCTACCTTCGCTACTAGTGCAACACTTAGCAGAATTCGGTCTTCAGGCCTAATTGGTACCTCGAACTCTCTTTGTTGCAGGTTCCCACGTTCGGAGCTACTTTGTCGGAGGTGTCCGGAGCTGAGAGATTGGTTTCGGAGGTTGTCAGGACACACTTCGGCGAGCTGTAGGCTTCGATGACAGGCTTCGCCAGCATACTTCGTCACAACAGGCTTCGCCACGATCATACTCCGCACTGGACGAAGTTACGCCCGTGCGTGGCCCTCACGTCATTGTTCTGTAATTTGCCGTATCAGAGACTTCACGCCGAACCCCGCTGTTCGGAGGTGATCGTCGCGTCCAGATCCGTTCGGAGTCTGTTGTAGCAATTGTGTTAGCTACAGCACAGGTTTTGTATGTGTGTATATGATAGGTAGAATGAACCTCGATGGGTTCTCTCAGAGGGAGAAAGAGTTTATACTGGTTCGGGCCTCCCCTAGGGGATAATAGCCCTACGTCCAGTTTGTGGTGGATTTGGCACGCTATGCCTTAGTGTGGAGAAAGAACTCCAGGGTCTCATGGCCCCCTGGAGCGTGTGTCCCTGTTACAAGGGCTTGGCCCTGCTTTTATAGGCACGCATGCCAAAGGAAAAGACCGGGATGCCCCCTATGAGCCCTAGGCTCATAGGGGCAGAGAGGGGAAAAGGAGCTAGCTACGGCACAAAAGTGCTTTACAGCCTTTCAGACGTGTCAGGTAACGTCACATCTTGACCAGCTAGACGACAAACTATGGGCCGAAGGGGCCCCTGGTATGACTTCTGTACTGTAGCGGGGCGTAAATATCTTCTGGGTTTGGAGCAGGGCCAGAGCTCCGAACTGGGGATCCGAACCAGGGCTCCGAACTGGGGCCTCTGAACTGGGGGACTCCGAACTGGGGGCCTCCGAACTGGGGGCCTCCGAATTGGGGGCCTCCGAACTGGGGCCTCCGAACCGGGGCCTCTGAACCGGCCGGAGAGGGTCCGGAGACTAGCTCTGAGGAGCTCCGAAGGGAGCCCGAAGGCTAACTCCGGACACGGCTCGAAGGCTAACTCCGAAGAAGGCCCGGAGGCTGGCTTCGAAGTTAGCCTGAGACTTAGCTTCTAGCGGTCTTCAGGGGATCTCGAGGGCTTAGCCTCGGAGGGCTCCGAAGGACCTCGCTCTAGAGGGCTTCGACGGGGCCCTGGCGATGGCTACAGGAGCCTTGGAAGGAACAAGGCTGCGAAGCAGTCCTCGACCTCCAGAAGGCCCTACGACTTCGCCGATCCAAAGCACCCGCCCCGCCGGACAGGCCTTCGACATCGACACCTCCGCCTCCGAAGGTGTAGATCTCCTTAGGCTTCTTTGTAACACTTAGCTGCAGGCTTGTACAAACATTATCAGCTTATTAATATGAATACGGGGGTTTTTATACCTGCCCAGGCTCAGCCTCCGAATGTTGACTTCGAAGTGCTTGAGGACTCTGAAGAACTTCGACAGCTGTGGGCAGTCCTCGAAGTAGCTAGGTCCGAAGGCCCCCCTCGGTTTAAGCTTCCGAGGGGGCCTAGCGGCGAAGCCATCTCCGAAGTAGCTCAGGATTTGCTAGCCGCTGTGAAGGCGGAGTCTCTTCAGAGTTCTTTGTTTTTGCCTTCACGAACGGCCTTAGCGGGCGATGAAGCCTTAGACTTCTCTGCCTTCGACACGTCACCGCCTGCTTTGCTAACTCAGAGCGACCTGCAAAATGGAAGGCGAGGTCTGCGGGCTTCGGAGCCTGGACGAGCCGGACGTGGGAGAGCAGGCTCCGACGGGGCTTCGTCCAGCCGAGGGGGCCCTGGCCGAAAGAAAGGCAAGCGAGGGTTGGGACCTCGCACTCGATTCTTCTTAGGCTTAGATACGGACTATACGTAGCTTTGTAGCCGAAGTACATTTGTAACATACTTCTCAATTATCATTCAATGATTGGAGTTTATTGTATTCGTGTACTTCGTCTGCATGCTCCGCATTATCAGACGACTTCGAATGTTCTAGCTTGTCACGCTCGTACTGCGTATGATATTCGCACACCTCGCATACATGCTTCCCCCCTTGCTCGTGGCAGCTAGGGACTAGCCGTTGCTGGTGCGGGCAAAATAAAAAATGCGAAGGGGTGCGCCTTTTTGGCGGCTTCGGATGCTTGGAATTTATTGAGCGAAGGCCTCTTTTGGGCTTCGAACGCGTTAATTTGGTGCGAAGCAAGGCTTTAGCATAGCCAAATTAAGCGAAGCATGCTTCGACATGCTAGGATTTAGATGTTGTGCGTGAGAAAAGCTCCGAAACACACTTAGATTTTCATGCGAAGTATGACTTCGACACGCTTAGGCGTACATATTAGATTTGACACGCGAAGCAAGGCTTCGGAGCGTGTTTGGACAGCGAAGCAGGGCTTCTGAGCTTGATTCTGTAATGAAAATGGATATTTGGTGTGGATTCACTGAACCTGTGATAATGTGAGCCTCCTTCGGCTCTGAGCCACCTTCGACTCTGGGTCACCTACGACCCTGGGCCACCTTCGACCCTGGGATGCTTTGGGTATGGAACCCGGAATCCCTGGGATGCTTCGGGTGCGGAACCCGGAATCCCTGGGATGCTTTGGGTGCGGAACCCGGAATCCCTGGGATGCTTTAGGTACGGAACCCGGAATCCCTGGACTCGCCGAGCCACGGCCCGAAGTCCCTATTACTGCTACGGGCCCGAGGGCGCTGTGTAGCCTTCGAAGGAGTGCTCCGGATTTTGTAAAGTGAAGCGAGGCTTCGGATTTTAAATAAGGCGAAGCAAGGCTTCGGGTTTTTGATAAGGCGAAGCAAGGCTTCGAATTTTTTCAATAAGACGGGGCATAAATTTGTTCTAACGGTGAAGCAGGGCTTCGAATTTCAAGGCGAAGCAGGGCTTCGAATATATACCAAAGTAATGGCGAAATTGTACATCGAAGTGGTACTTCGGATAGTGGACATACCTCATAAAGTGGCTGAAGGTTGGCCTCGTAGCCCCTGGGGCTTTGACGACCTTCGACGCATGGAGCGGAGCCCCTTGCCGGAGGGTGAGCTCCGATATGTGAAGGGTAAGGGAAGGCGAAGATGGCCTTCGGACTAGACCTGAAGCCCCTTGCCGAAGGGTGCGCGGAGCATGAAGCTTCGAAGCTCCCCCCTCAAGTGTACTTCAGGTTGCAGACAGTGGCAGAGAACTTAGCTTTTTGTACTAAGATCCCCACGGACGGCGCCAACTGTTGTAGCAATTGTGTTAGCTACAACACAGGTTTTGTATGTGTGTATATGATAGGTAGAATGAACCTCGATGGGTTCTCTCAAAGGGAGAAAGAGTTTATACTGGTTCAGGCCTCCCCTAGGGGATAATAGCCCTACGTCCAGTTTGTGGTGGATTTGGCATGCTATGCCTTGGTGTGGAGAAAGAACTCCAGGGTCTCATGGCCCCCTGGAGCATGTGTCCCTGTTACAAGGGCTTGGCCCTGCTTTTATAGGCACGCAGGCCAAAGGAAAAGACCAGGATGCCCCCTATGAGCCCTAATCTCATAGGGGCAGAGAGGGGAAAAGGAGCTAGCTACGGTACAAAAGTGCTTTACAGCCTTACAGACGTGTCAGGTAACGTCACATCTTGACCAGCTAGACGACAAACTATGGGCCGAAGGGGCCCCTGGTATGACTTTTGTACTGTAGCGGGGCGTAAATATCTTCTAGGTTCGGAGCAGGGCCGGAGCTCCGAACTGGGGCTCCGAACCAGGGCTCCGAACTGGGGCCTCTGAACTGGGGGACTCCGAACTGGGGGCCTCCGAACTGGGGGCCTCCGAACTAGGCCCTCCGAACTGGGGGCCTCCGAACTGGGCCCTCCGAACCGGGGGCCTCCGAACTGGGGGCCTCCGAACTGGGCCCTCCGAACTGGGGCCTCCGAACCGGGGCCTCTGAACCGGCCGGAGAGGGTCCGGAGACTAGCTTTGAGGAGCTCCGAAGGGAGCCCGAAGGCTAACTCCGGACACGGCTCGAAGGCTAACTCCGAAGAAGGCCCGGAGGCTGGCTTCGAAGTTAGCCTGAGACTTAGCTTCTGGCGGTCTTCAGGGGATCTCGAGGGCTTAGCCTCGGAGGGCTCCGAAGGACCTCGCTCCAGAGGGCTTCGACGGGGCCCTGGGGCTTCGCCCTTGCAAGCTCCGGCATAAACCTTGAGACTTGGGAACAGTTCTTGGGGAGGAAATAGGCTTCGACAGTGTTGGGCTCCGGGCCGAAGGCTGTCGGAGGCTGACGTCATTTGGCCCCTGTTCAGGGGAAACATATTCCCCCAATAGAGTCCATCTTCGGCCGGATCAGTCCGAACGCTGAAGCACCCTTCGGCGGGATACTTCGCACCAGACACCGAAGTTAAAATTCAGTGATCCCTTCGCACCAGACTTCGAAGTAGACAGGCTCCGACCGGTTTGCTGATTTTATTCTATTTAATACGTTTCTTTCGGCTAATTGGGTTATTTTGTGTGATCTGATTGCCTGGTGACTCCACCCCCTTGTCATGACTAAGGGAAGTCGAAACACGACGTTGGTGCCGCGTCACGCTTAGGCTTGTCCCTAAGTATCCGCACACTTTTGGATCGTCGAACTGACCCAAGTGCGGAGGCATGTTTCCGTGTCAACACACTTTTTGGCGACTCCATTGGGGAAGGCTACGCCAACATGACAAGTACATCTACATCAGCCACCGGTACGTCTACGTTGACTACTACGTCTACACCGTCGATGGACGCAATAGGAGGCACGGATATCGACAACCGCAACATCTTGACACCTACACTTGAAGATATCCCCGCAGAAGACCGAGCAGAGATCGAGGCGAAGTTGAAGGCACTCCAGGACATGATGCTTGGGGGCTACGTTAAGACACGCGCAGGCTTCATCAAGCGTGACATCGTCACCCCCGACCTCGCTCAGGTCCAGGTAACACCTGTATCGCCTCGTTTATCTTCTTTAGAGATTGAGCAAAAAATAGCTGCATCAGTAGATCAAGCCGTTAGCACTTCGCTAGCCAAGCGTCTAGATTCAGCAGTCAGCCCCCAAGTAGAGGCGACTCTCAGGAGGTTCGGCTTTACTGAAGCCATACCCCCGGTTCCAATTGCTAGTGCACCTCCGGCAAACCCCGTGTATGGCAGAAATAACGACATCACTGGCACAATCATGTCTCCAGCCTCAACACTTATGGCCGAGACTAATCATTACACCTACGGTCAAAACAACACTGCGTACCATGCGCCACCACCTGCGCCGATACCCACGCTGCCCGCACCACATGCGCATGCACCCGTACATGAGCACGTCATACAGATAGCGTGCAGGGAAGAGGCCCATGGCTGACACACCGATATCCCACCGCGTGTCGCGCCCCCGCATGAGAGGCACGCACAAGCAACATGCCAAGATGACATAGAGGAGCGGGTCCACGCACTATTTAGGTAGTGTGCCGGCTTCGTGCCCAAGGGACAGGTTAGAGTTTACCGTAAGCCATACCCCGACCATCTTGATATAGTACCCTACCCCCGCGGCTATAGAATCCCTGAATTCACTAAGTTCGATGGCGAGGGTAGCAAAACTACACTAGAGCACGTTAATCAATTTTTGGCACAGTGTGGAGAAGTTAGTGGGATAGATGCTCTAAAAGTTAGACTATTTTCTCTCTCGCTATCCGGCACCGCTTTCACTTGGTTTTCGGCACTCCCGCCGAACTCCATCCAGACGTGGGATGATTTAGAGCGGAAATTCCATGATTACTTCTACACGGGTGAGACAGAACTTAGGCTTTCGCATTTGACATCGGTTAAGCAGAAATCTAGCGAGAGCGCCTCTAAGTACATCAAGCATTTTAGGGATACTAGAAACCGATGTTTTAACCTTAGTATTTCGGAAAGGGACTTGGCGGAACTAGCTTTTAATGGGTTGCATTCTGAAATTAAAGAGAGGTTAGATAACCAAAACTTTTTAGAAGTTAGCCAAGTTTTACAGCAGGCTCTGGTCCAGGAAGGCCGAGCCAAAGATAAAAGGTTTATTAAGACATTTAGCAAGCCTAGGGCTGAAATCCACATCATGGAACGTTCTGATGAGGAAGAATCAGAAGAGGAGGATTCGGCCGATATGTACGCAACCGAATGGGTGTGGAACGCTAAGAATGAACCTGTCACCTGCTCCGAGTTACGGCCATCCCCCACAAAGAATCGACCTAGTGAGGTCAAGTACTCATTTGATATAACTAAATGTGATAAAATATTTGATTTTCTCTTAAAAAGTCAGCTTCTCAGGTTACCTAAGGGTCAAGTCATTCCACCTGCTGATGAGTTAAAGAAGCGTCCATACTGTAAGTAGCATGATTCACATTCACATAATACTAATGACTGCAATGTTTTTTGACGGCAGATACAATCGGCCATAGAAGAAGGACGATTGAAGATAGACCATAATCCAAAGATGAAGCTAGATAAAGATCCTTTTCCCGTCAAAGCCGTCGACCTCAATGAGAAGAAGGTGTTGATTGGGCCAGAATAGGCCGGGTCGGCTAAGGGGAAAGATGTAATTGTTGGAGACCGCGCACTCGCACGCTCATACCAAAGAACCCCGAGGTAGGAGTGTGGAAACAGAATATTAATACCCCTTCAGCTAATACTCACAAGAGGCCGAAGGTAACATATAACATGCTATTGAACAAGCATCAAAGAAGGGCCAAGGAAGCAGGTCCACACACTAAGAAGCTAAAGCAGCCGAAGGGTCCGAGGCTCTCAGAGGGTAGCTTTGGACCGAAGTAGGTGGACCCTCCGCACGGAGGCTTCGGGCCACGGTGGCCTGATACTCCGCACGGTGGTTTCGAGCCACAATGGCCGAATCCCCCGTACAGTAGCTTCGAGCCCCAGTGGTCGGGCCCCCTATACAACAACTTTGGCCCCCAATGGCCGAACCCCGCACCGTGTTGGACTTCTCCGATGGGAGGCTTTGGCCCGCACTGGCCGAACGTACCTCCGGCTTGGCAGGACCCTTCACTGGTGTGGTCCGAAACACCATCAACCCTACCGAACCCCCTTCCAGGTAACGGGTTCGGCTCACAGTGGTCAAGGCCACTAGAGCCACCAATGCCTCTGCCATATGACTGGGCGGGGACCCCGTGGGCTCCGTACGTATTCGGGTCGGGGTACCCTCCGCAACCTAACACTATACCTTGCTTTCCTTCGGGGTATTATGGATGGCAGGGATAAACAGACGCAGCGGAGGGGGCATCATCCACAGACTGTCCGTGGTGCCTCCGAATCGAACCATGCAGAGCAAAGCCGAAGGGTGCGAGCATGCGGAGGCCGAGGTCAGGGAGTCCGAAGCCATCACCATCAGAGTTGGGTCTCAGGAAGTCCCAATCCTGAAGTCTTTGTCACCGAGGTCTGACGGAGGTAAGTCCCATGCTTCAGCCGGGCTCTGTGCCGAAGCCTGGTTCGGTCAGCCGAATGAGGCCTGTCCGTCTATCGGGGTTCGCAGCGAAAACCCCTCTGAACACGGGGTGCACAAGGCCGAAGGGCACAGTACCACTTCGGCCAGAATTAATGGAAGCTGAACAGTAGCACCCGGCACCAAGCCACAGCCGTCTTGGGCACCTCCAGGCATGTCCAAATCACAGAAGAGACACCTACAATGACTACGGGCACAGGAGATGCACGAGAGGGAAGCTGAGGCCGAGCGCGACGCTATCTTCGAAGAAATCCACCCTCGACCAGTTACAAAACAGGTATGGAGGGAGAAGCCGGTTGAGATAACCAACCCGGCTCCTAGTCCGAGTGACAATGATGATGGCGTGCTCGATGACGATTACTCGCCCGTCTCTGAAGGGCCCGCATCCCAGGTGATGGACATCAACATCGTCATGCTGCCCGCCGAGTTTGCCCTACCGCAGGACGAGGCCGAGGTCGCTCAATTGAACCTCGGTCCGTGCAACGCCATTTTCGAGAATCCCAAGGATTCAGCTCGCCATCTAAAGCCTCTCTACCTCAGAGGTCACATCGATGGAAAGCCGATTTCCCGAATGCTCGTCGACGGCGGCGCCACTGTTAACTTAATGCCTTACTCGTTGTTGAAGAAACTTGGCAGGGATGAGGATGACCTGAAGAAGACCAACTTGATGCTCAACGGCTTCAACGGCGAGAGCTCCGAGGCTAAGGGAGTACTCTCTATGGAGTTGACGGTGGGCAACAAGACGTTGCCAGCAACATTTTTCGTCGTCGACGTACAAGGTAACTATAGCGTACTACTCGGGCGTGACTAGATTCACGCGAACTGTTGCATTCCTTCTACTCTACACCTGTGTCTGATACAGTGGGACGTCGATGATGTAGAAGTCATTCCCGTGGATACTTCAGCCCAAGTAGCATTGGCCGACGTATCAGTTGACGCCGTCCATAACAAAGTAGAGTGTCTATCAGGTAGAGATCTTTCATATTACAATTTTTTAGTGTATCCGGAGGACGGTTTGTACTAGTGTCTGTAAAGCCGGCCTGAGTAGCACGGCTGTTTTTGTATTAATAGTCATGTCTAGCAAGAGTAATCTAGATTGGCTAAAGTCTCGTGTGGAGCAATATCAGTCTAGTAAAGACGGTATTGCCGAGGCCATCGGGGACTTTAGCAAAGTAGAGAAACTAGGACAAGGTTTTGCGTCGGCCGACCCCTTAGAGGAAGTCGACATAGGTAATGGTAGCATCCCAAGGCTGACTTTGGTAAACCAACATTTACAGCCCGATGAAAAGGCTGAAGTAATAAAGTTACTTCGATCGTATGTCGATTGTTTCGCATGGGAATATAGCGAGATGCAAGGAGTAATCATTAGCTCGTGGAGCATCGGCTGCCTATCAAGTCCGGATTTAGGCCTTATAAGCAGCCTCCCCACCGCTTTAACTCGGCCGTCTATGTCCGAGTTAAAGAAGAAGTGGAGCGACTACTTAAGGATGAATTTGTTAGGCCGTGCAGGTACGCGGAATGGGTTGCTAACATTGTGCCTGTAGAGAAGAAAGGGAGCAGCAAGATACGGGTGTGTATTGATTTAAGGGATCTAAACAGAGCCACTCCAAAGGATAAGTATCCAATGCCGATAGCCAACATGCTGATCAACGATGCTTCAGGACACAAGGTACTAAGTTTTCTTGATGGCAATGTTGGTTATAATCAGATCTTTATGGCCGAAGAGGATGTCTACAAGATTGCCTTTCGATGCCCTGGTTTTGTTGGTTTGTTCGAGTGGGTCGTCATGACTTTTGGTTTGAAAAATGCTGGCGCCACGTATCAGTGCGCTATGAACTTAATCTTTCATGACTTGCTAGGGGTTATGTTAGAAATTTACAATGATGATGTCGTGGTCAAATCGTATGCTATGGGAAACCATTTAGCCAATTTGAAGGTTGCTTTTGATAGAATGTGGCAGTATGGGTTGAAAATGAACCCACTCAAGTGTGCTTTTGGTGTGATGGCGGGTAAGTTCTTAGGTTTCATGATTCACGAAAGAGGCATAGAAATTGATCCTAAGAGACTTGAGAAGATTAGAAACATTACAGCGCCGACGTGCAAAAGGGATGTACAAAAATTGCTAGGCAAGATGAACTGTTTGCGTCGCTTTATATCCAACTTGTTCGGCAAGATTGATGCCTTTGTCCCCATACTCCGGCTAAAAAACGAGGCCGAGTTCACTTGGGGAGCAAGCCAGCAAAGTTCTGTTGAGAAGATCAAGGAGTGCTTGTCATCACCGCCTGTGGTGAGTGCACCCAAAGCCGGGATTCTGTTTCGGCTATACATCGATGCTGAAGATAGCGTGATTGGGGCCGTGCTAACCCAGGAGGTAGAAGGGAAGGAGTACATCATCACATTCTTGAGACGACGCCTACTGGACGCCGAAACCAGGTACGCGTTCGTGGAACGATTGTGTTTATCACTTTATTACGCGTGCACCAAATTACGCCATTATCTTCTCCCCACTACATGTGTTGTCGTTTGCCAAAACGATGTTATAAAGCACATGTTACAGAAGCTGATTCTAAGTGGAAGAATCAGAAAATGGGCTTACGCGTTGATTGAGTATGATTTGGCCTACGAACCCCTGAGAGCGATGAAAGGCCAAATCGTAGCCAACTTTATAGTTGATCAACACGTAGATGTCAGCTGGAGTGATACTATTGCCCTAGTTGAAGTAGTGCCGTGGAAACTTTGTTTTATGGTTCGGCTTGCAAGAGTGGCCAAGGTATTGGAGTGGTTCTCATATCACCGAATGGAATGCACTTTGAAACTTCGGCCCGTCTAGAATTTTCTTCCACTAATAACCAAGACGAATACGAAGCTTTGTTGCTAGGTCTTGAATTACTAGAGTCTGTAAGTGCTAGGCATGTCCACGCATACGGTGATTCTTTGTTGGTAGTGCAACAAGTAGCTAAGAGTGCTCAATGTTTTAATGGCTTGCTGAATAGTTACTTGGATGAATGTCTAGACATAGTTGCTACTTTTGATGAATTCAAAATCTCTCACGTGTCAAGAGAAGCCAATTCAGTCGCCAATGATTTGGCTCAACAAGCATCTGGCTACCAACTCAAGAGAAGAAAATTTTCTGTATTAGAGAAGCCGGTGTTTGGTCTCACTGCCGAAGCCAGTAACGGTGGGTAGGCACATCCTCCGAGTCTGACCCCTCTGGCCGCCGAAGGTCACTGCGCGCCAAGGACCCTGGACCAGAGTTCCCTGCCGACCGAAGGACCTGGCACGCCGAAGTCTGTAGGTCGAAGCCTCCTGCACGGAGAAGGCTCCCCGGAGTCCGAACCCTCCGGAGGGCTTCGACCCAGCACACTCCGAACGGCCACCCCGGCTAGGCTTCGGCAGGAGCTGGAATGGCTCGGGGGCACCCCGAAGTCAGTAATTTAGAAATATTTTCAGAAAGTGGGTCAGCGAGACCCTCTGAAACCTGTAAGGGTGATTGGAGAGTCCCAATCATCCAGTATTTGAGAGACCCCAGCCAAAGGGTTGATCAGAAGATTCGGTGACAAACATTCAAATTCGTGTTGATAGACAACACATTGTACCGCCGAACCATCGATGGGGTACTATTAAAGTGTTAAGACCACGAACAATCCCAGGTGGCTACAGGAGAAGTCCATGAAGGACTTTGCGGCACTCATCAGTCGACCCAAAAGATGAGTTGGATGCTCAAAAGAGGGGGTTTTTATTGGCCGACTATGACTGAAGATTGTTTCAAGTACTACAGAGGGTGTGAAGCATGTGAGAGGTTTGGCAATATTCAGTTGGCTGCTGCCTCATTGCTCAATCCTATTGTCAAGCCATGGCCGTTTCAAGGTTGAGGTTTAGACTTCATCGGCCAGATTCACCCTCCTTCCTCAAAAGGGCATCGCTTCGTGTTGATGGCGACGGATTACTTCACTAAGTGGACCGAGGCCGTACCTCTCAAGAACATGATTCACAATGAGGTATGTGATTTTATTTTGAAGCATATCATACATAGATTCGGCATTCCTCAAACTCTTACTACGGATCAAGGTAGTTCATTTGTTTCTAGAGAAGTAAAGGACTTCGCCAAATATTATGGTATTAAGTTAATAAACTCTTCACCTTACTATGCTCAGGACAATGGTCAGGCCAAGTCTAGCAATAAAACCATGATTAAGCTTATTAAGAAGAAAATTGAAGAGTTTCCTAAAAGGTGGCATGAAGTGCATTCCGAGGCGCTATGGGCTTGTAGGATTGCAAAGCACGGTGCTACCAAAGTCAGTCCGTATGAATTGGTATATGGACAAGAAGCCGTCTGCCCGTAGAGGTAGATCTTGGCTCCTTAAGAGTGTTAAAGCAAGATGGCTTATCGGTCGACGAGTATGAAACTCTTCTGAAGGATAATCTAGAGGAAGTGACCGATAAGAGACTAAGGGCTTTAGAAGCCATAGAAGTAGACAAGAGGAGAGTGGCTAAAGCCTACAATAAGAAGGTTAAACCAAAATCGTTTCAAGTAGGAGATTTAGTTTGGAAGACGATTTTACCCTTAGGCACGAAGAATCCTGAATTTGGTAAATGGTCAGCTAGTTGGGAAGGTCCTTTTAAGATAGCCGAAATCGCTCCCGGCAACGCATACGTGTTGGAATCCCTGCAGGGAGAGCGATTTCGGAGAGCTTTGAATGGTAGGTATTTGAAAAGGTATTTCCCAAGCGTGTGGCAAACGACATAAAAGGTGTCGAAAAGCCGATATGAACGATATCATCTTTAGTTCGCTATGCTTTTAGTTCACTCAGTTCACTAAAAGGCAGGGGGCATGTGTTGATAGCAAGAAATGGCATTAATGGCTGAGATTGTCAAAATATCAATTTTGGTAATTTGGGCCAAGAATACACATGTCCAGGGTCAGGCCGAAGCCCTATAGGACCGAAGGTCCATTGGGCTATGGGCTCCGAAAGCCTCTAGCCAGCCCACGGCCTTTGGCCAGGAAGCCTTCGGAGGCCCATGCCACCGAAGCTTCAGCCCGAGGAGCAGGCTTCGGCGGGCCTGGCCGAAGCCCACTTCGGCAGAGACAGAGTTGGATGCGATTCTGGCTGAGTTTTATCTATATCCAAGCTGAAAAATAGCAGATTCGATTTGAAGTTGGACCCTATAAATAAAGAGGCGGGGACGGCTTAGAGAGCCCCCCAACACAAACCAAACCAAAGCCCTAGCTTTGATCATATTTACTTTACCTTTATTTTCCTGTACCTCTTCGTGGGTTTGCTTGGAAGCCCTCCACTGACCACTTCGGAACAGTGGTAACCCTTGTTACTTCGCCTGTAATTTGCCGTCCAGATCCGTTCGGAGTCCATCTTTGGCCGGACCAGTCCGAACTCCGAAGCACCCTTCGGCGGGATACTTCGCACTAGATGCCGAAGGTACACTTCGCTGATCCCTTCGTACTAGACTCTGAAGCAGACGGGCTCCGACCGGTTTGCTGATTTTATTCTGTTTAATACGTTTCTTTCGGCTAATTGGGTTATTTTGTGTGATCTGATTGCCTGGCGACTCCACCCCCTTGTCATGACTAAGGGAAGTCGAAACGCGACGTCGGTGCCGCGTCACGCTTAGGCTTGTCCCTAAGTATCCGCACGCTTAGTGTATCGGCGGGCTAGTTTCTGGGCTTTATTGTGCTTGAGAGAGGGATTGAGATAAGCCAGCACAACATTGAAGCAATCAAAAACACTCAGCCCCCTACCGATAAAACCAAGGTGCAGTCGCTAATTGAGATTGAGTTGAGCCATCTCAGTGGCCATGGAATCGTGCGGGCTTGTGACCGAACGAAGTCGATCCGGAGTACTGTTGAAGCCGGGAGGGGGCCTTCAGGAAGGCGAGGTCTGATAGCCCCCTACAGCACCAGGGCCTACTTGCCTACTAATGGGTCAGTGGACCCCGAGGGGTCGGTAGTTTTTAGTAGAGTGCTTGGTGCTGTGAAGGTGGTTGCTTCGGCTAGAGCCACAGGGCCTGACTAGGGGAGGACTACAGAGGGCTCCGTTGCCCCAACAGTTGTGTCTAGGGGTTTCTATCGGGAGGTCCAAGTGGACCTCCTGGTAGGAATAGTGCTCTGGCTTCTCTTAGAAGGCATGACTTCAGAAAATAGGATGGTAGAGGCATTAGTTTTGGTACTAAAGTCCCTACGGACGGCACCAACTATTGGCATAAAAGATTACGCTAACATGTTTGTAAATCCTCGAAGGGCTCATTAAGAGGAAAGATTGACCGCAGACTGAACCAGGCCTCTGAATAGGATAATAGCCTTAGTTTAGTTTGAAGATGTTGACACTAAAATCCAATGATCAAAGTGCCAAACACACTAATGATGATTCAAATATCCAAAAGCATGTGGATACTTAGAGATAAATCCTTAAGTGTGACACGACGCCGACATCGCATTCCGATGACCCGTGATAGTGACAAGGGAAGGTGGAGTCGCTAGGAAATTAAACAATATAAAAAGTATTATTCAATTAACCGAGTTGTAGATGAAAATACCCAACCGACCAAATTAGGGCCGGTTGAACCGAAGCCTAGTTGGCGGTTAGACCGGTCAAGGTAAGCTGGTCAGACAAATGCTATACCACTGATGAGACCAGTGGTGCGGAGGGTTTTGCCGGAGGGTAGACTTCGACATGTTCTGCGAAGTGTGACCGGAGCGATATTCGGCCTTCGGTCTCTAGTCAGTCAGACCGAAGGCTAACCTCCAGTCAAACTAGACAGTGTCCAAAGAGGGTATCCGAAGGGGTACTCTGACATGGTGCGAAGCATTCCTAAGGCCTCCTGTGAAGCCTGGTCGGACCGACCGTGCACCATCGGTCAGACTGGCACGTGCCGGTGATGGGATTACGTCCTAGCACAACTCGGTCAGAATGGCCCGTCAACACCGGTCAGACCGACAATGAGAGATCCAATTGCCCGGGTCCTCCGATGATTGTCTTGCTATTGGTATCTTTGCCCGGGGTTCTTGGCGAAGATGGAGGAGAAGAAACACTACAAAACACCAAGAAACTAGAGGCAATTAGGCCAAGAGACCGAATCATCAATATAACTACAGAAATCCGTTACGTGGATGAAACGGGTGATTCACAAGCAAATCAACATGGCTTACTGTGATTACAACGTGACATATGGAGAGTTTACAACGCAAACTCACAAAGATGGACGTTATTTGGCTAATCCTAGGGCATGGAAAGTACATTAAAAGGTAAAAGAACGATTCAAGGTAAAAATATTAGATTAGATCTATTAAGGTTTCGGGGGGAGAGAGACCTTGAATCGACCTTTCCCCTATATTTATAGGGGTTGGACATGACGTGTCTGGGCTCTAATTTGAGTTAGATACGAGTCCAAGTCGTTAAAAATTAATTAGAGATAAAAAACCCCGAAATCACTAATCTAACTAGGATTCAGGTTTATCCGGCCAAACTAGTCTTATAGGGCCGGTCAGATCGGCAGTACATTTACTTTATCTTTATTTTCCTGTACCTCTTCGTGGGTTTTCCTGGAAGCCCTCCGCCGGCCACTTCAGAACAGTGGTAATCCTTGTTACTTTGCTTGTGAAGTATCCGTTAATCTACGTAATAGATTGCTATCGCCTTGTTACTTCACCTATGAAGTATCCGCTAATCTGCGTAACAGATTGCTACCTTCGCCACTAGTGCAACACTTAGCAGAATTCGGTCCTCAGGCCGGATTAGTACTTCGCACCTTCTCTATTGCAGCTTTCCACGTTCGGAGCTACTTCGTCGGAGGTGTCCGGAGCTAAGAGATCAGTTTCGGAGGTTGCCAGGACACCCTTCGCCGAAGATTTTGCTTCGACCGCACGCTCCGCCAGCACACTTCATCACGACAGGCTTCGCCAGCACACTTCGTCACAACAGGCTTCGCCACGTTCGTACTCCGTTTTGGACGAAGTCATGTTCGCGCGCGCCCCTCACGTCATTATTCTGCGTCTTGCTGTATCAGAGACCTCACGTCGAACCCCACCATTCGGAGGTGATCGTCGTGTCCAGATCCGTTCGGAGCTTACCTTCAACCAGATCAGTCCGAACGCCGAAGGCATCCTTCAGCGAGATACTTTGCACCAGATGTCGAAGGTATACTTCGGCGACCCCCCTCGCACCATACTCCGAAGCACACAGGCTCTGACCGGTTTGCTGATTTTATTCTGTTTAATATATTTCTTTCGGCTAATTGGATTATTTTGTGTAATCTGATTGCCTGGCGACTCCACCCCTCTTATCACGACTAAGGGTAGTCGGAACGCGATGTCGGTGCTGTGTCACGCTTAGTCTGGTCCCTAAGTATCCGCACACTTTTGGATCATCGAACTGACCCAAGTGCTGGGGCACGTTTCTGTGTCAACACACTTTTTGGCGACTCCGCTGGGGAAAAGCTACGCCAACATGACGAGTACATCTACATCGGCCACCGGTACATCTACATCGACTACTACGTCTACACTACTGATGGACACAATAGGAGGCACGGATATCGACAACCGCAACATCTTGACACCTACACTTGAAGATATCCCCGTAGAAGACCGAGCAGAGATCGAGGCAAAGTTAAAGGCACTCCAGGACATGATGCTTGGGGGCTACGTTAAGACACGTGCAGGCTTCATCAAGCGTGACATTGTCACCCCCGACCTTGCTCAGGTCTAGGTAACACCTGTATCGCCTCGTTTATCTTCTTTAGAGATTGAGCAAAAAATAGCCACATCAGTAGATCAAGCCGTTAGCGCTTCGCTAGCCAACCGTTTGGATTCAGCAGTTAGCTCCCAAGTAGAGGCAACTCTTAGAATGTTCGGCTTTACTGAGGCCATACCCCCGGTTCCTATTGCTAGTGCACCTCCGGTAAACCACGTGTATGGTAGAACTGACGGCAGCACTGGCACGACCATGATGCCTCCGGCCTCAGCACTTATGGCCGAGACTAATCACTATACTTACGGTCAAGCTAGCATTGCATACCATGCACCATCACCTGCACCGGTACCCGCGCTACCTGCACCACATGCGCAGGCACCCGGACACGAGCACGTCATGCAGATAGCGCGCAGGGAAGAGGCCCATGGCCAACACGCCGATATCCCACCGCGTGTCATGCCCCCGCATGAGAGGCGCGCACAGGCGACGTGCCAAGATGACATAGAGGAGTGGGTCCGCGCACTATTTAGAGAGTGTGCCGGCTTCGTGCCCAAGGGACGGTTTAGGGTTTACCGTAAGCCATACCCCGACCATCTCGATACAATACCCTACCCCCGCGGCTATAGGATCCCTGAATTCACTAAGTTCGACGGTGAGGGTAGCAAAACCACACTAGATAACGTTAGTCAATTTTTGGCATAGTGTGGAGAAGTTAGCGGGATAGATGCCCTAAAGGTTAGACTATTTTCTCTCTCGCTATCTGGCACCGCTTTCACTTGGTTTTTGGTGCTCCCGCCGAACTCCGTTCAGACGTGGGATGATTTAGAACGGAAATTCCATGATTACTTTTACACGGGTGAAACATAACTTAGGCTTTCACACTTTACATTGGTTAAACAGAAATCTAACGAGAACGCCTCTGAATACATCAAGCGTTTTAGGGATACTAGGAATCGATGTTTCAGCCTTAATATTTTGGAAAGAGACTTGGCGGAGCTAGCATTTAATGGGTGGTGTCCCAAGATTAAAGAAAGATTTGACAATTAGAACTTTTTAGAAGTTAGCCAAGTTTTACAGCAGGCTCTGGTCCAGGAAGGCCGAACCAAAGATAAGAAGTTTATTAAAACATTTAACAAGCCTAGGGCTGAAATCCACATCACGGAACACTCTGACGAGGAGTCAGAAGAGGAGGATTCGTGTAACACCCCAAATTTTCAAAGGAATAAAAATATTATTTAATATATTTTCCTGGAATTAATTATTTTGAAAATACCTTTAATACCCTCCTTAGCCTTTTTTAACTAGAACATACATGAAATGACCAAACGAGGGGCTAGAAAATTTTGTATATGATCCTAAGGCCAAAATATATTTTTGAGAATTTTTACAAATTTTTATCAACCTTGGAAGTAGCCCTAAGATTTTAATCTATTTTCTGGAGTACCAAGATGTATCAAGACCTGAAGGAAAAATATTGGTGGGTCAGCATGAAGAGGGAAATAGCTGAGTATGTGGCCAAGTGCGACACATGCCGGCGAGTCAAGGCAGAGCATCAAAGACCTGCCGGACTTCTTCAACCCCTCAAAGTCCCTGAATGGAAGTGGGAAGAGATAGGAATGGACTTCATCACAGGACTGCCCCGGACCCAAGATGGTCACGATTCTATCTGGGTGATCGTCGACCAACTCACCAAGGTAGCTCACTTCATCCCGGTCAAGAGAACTTACACTATCGCCAAGTTGGCTGAGTTGTATATGACCCGAATCGTATGCCTTCATGGAGTTCCTAAGAAGATCGTATCTAACAGTGGGAGTCAGTTTACCTCCAAGTTTTGGAAGAACCTTCAAGAGGAACTCGGCAACCGACTGAACTTTAGCACCGCCTATCATCCACAGACCAACGGTCAAACTGAAAGGGTCAACCAAATACTGGAGGATATGCTTAGAGATTGCGCTCTGGACTTTGGCGGAATGTGGGACAAGAACTTACCCTATGCAGAGTTCTCCTACAACAACAACTATCAAGCCAGCTTGCAAATGTCCCCGTTCGAAGCACTTTATGGGCGTAAGTGCAGAACGCCGCTGCTCTAGGATCAGACCGGAGAGTCACAACTGTTTGGGACAGATATACTAAGAGAAGCTGAAGAGAAGGTCAAGATCATCAGGGACAGATTAAAAATGGCCCAGTCCCGACAGAAGAGCTACGCCGATAACCGTCGAAGAGACCTAATCTTTGAGGAGGGCAATTATGTCTATCTCCGAGTCACTCCCCTCCGTGGCACTCAAAGGTTCAACATGAAAGGCAAGCTAGCACTCCGCTACGTCAGACCTTTTCAGATCCTCCGACAGCAAGGAGAAGTGGCATATCAACTAGAACTGCCTCCATCTCTGGCAGGAGTTCACGATGTGTTCCATGTATCTCAGTTGAAGAAGTGTCTTCGCGTGCCCGCCGAGCAAGCCGATCTTCAGCAACTCAATGTCCAAAAAGATCTAACCTACATCGAGAAACCCATCAAGATCAAGGAAACCAAGGAAAGGGTAACCAGGAGTCGTGTAGTCCGCTTCTGCAAGGTTCAGTGGGACAACCACCCCGCCGAAGAAGCTACATGGGAAAAAGAAGACGAGCTGAAAGCCCAGTACCCCGAGCTATTCGAGTAGCACTCCAATATCGAGGACAAGATTCTCTGTAAGGGGGATAGGTTTGTAACACCCCAAATTTTCAAAGGAATAAAAATATAATTTAATATATTTTCCTGGAATTAATTATTTTGAAAATACCTTTAATACCCTCCTTAGCCTTTTTGAACTAGAACATACATGAAATGACCAAACCAATGGCTAGAAAATTTTGTATATGATCCTAAGGCCAAAATATATTTTTGAGAATTTTTACAAATTTTTATCAACCTTGGAAGTAGCCCTAAGATTTTAATCTATTTTCTGGAATTATTTTTATTCAGAAATATTTTAAAACAGTAATGGGCCACACCCCTCCCTTTCTCTCCCTCCCGGCCGGCCCAGCCCATTACTCTCGCCCACCTCGGACTGACAGCCCAACCCCACCCGTCAGCGAGCCCCTCTCCTCTCGCGCGCGCCCGACACCATGGTCCCACCTGTCGGCGCCAACCATCCCCTCTCGCGCCCGAGCCCGGCCCCACCCGTCAGCCGCCACCCTCACTCGCTCACGCCCGCTGGCATGTGGCCCCCGCCCGTCAGACCCTTCGTCTCCGCGAGATCCGCCCCCAAATCTCACCCCCCTCGCCGGCCGATGCCTTAATGCGCCTCGGATCCGTTGCTCCCGACCCCCTCTCCCCAAATTGAGCCTGGCATTCAAACCCCCGTGCTCCGGTGACCGTTTCCCCCATTAAAACCAGCCCGATTGCGTCCCGATTCGATGAATATGCATGCAACCCGAGGCTCATCGGCGTTTAAACACGTTAACCCTCGACCACCGCCAATTGCGCCCCCTCTGCCCCCACCGGTGACCCTATTTAAACCCCCTCGTACCCCGCATTCGACCCCCACGCTCACACACTGCAAGAACGCACAGAACGCCCTCACTTTGATTTTTAGCGCACCACCGCCGCCCACACTCCAGCCGCCGCTCACCGTCGCTGGAGCCCCTCTCCATCCACGCCGACTGCACCTCCGTGACCGCCAAGGCCATCCCGACCTCGGCCACCCCTCCGTCAACACCGAACCCCGCCGGATCGCCGTCGCCGCCAAGGACCCGAACACCTTCGCCGCCTCCGCTCATCGCCGGCCTCGCTCCGTCGACCGTTCGTCACCGCAAGGGTACCCTCATGATCCCCTAGTCGTCCTCTTTACGTTTTAGGCCTTAGGCATGATCGCCGTCGCTCGCCGTGGCCTTTGGCCCGCTCGCCGTCACCGGAGAAGACGACCGGCACGGGTCAAGTACCCGTGCCGTGTCGGATTTGATCCTGGCCGTGCGATCTGGATCTAACGGTACCGATTAAATCCCATGTGCGGTTTAATATGCGCCGTCGGATCTGAGCGAAGGGGTATGTTTTAATCTCGCGCGTCCGTTAGTTTTAAAAACCCACGTTTAATCTGGAGCGTCCATCGCGTACCGGTTCAATGTTTTAATCTGTGCCGTCCACGTCACTTTAACTCCCCCGCCTCGCCCTCGCGCGTTGGATCTGGATCCAACGGTCCAGATCGATCCGGTGCATGCGCACAGTGTGCGGGTTCACCATGGGCCTGGCTCACCGTGGACCCGAGGCGTTTTAAATTTAAAAATAAATTCCGAAACTGTTTTAAACTTGTAAAATTCATATCTAGCGCATTTGAACTCCAAAAATTATCATTCCAATTCCAGAAATTTTGTAATTTTATTCTCTACTCATTAGTTCAATAAAAACAATATGTTTACTTTGGATTTTTCATGACTAATTAAATAGGTATTCAAATGCCCTTAGGGTAAAAATGTAAATTCAAATATTTAAACTTTAGTAAAGTTTATATTTATTCCTTTCTGTTCATATACTGAAAACCACTAATTTGTACATGAACCTTTCATTTTAAAATTTATTAGGAGACTTAAAATGAGACTACTCACATTTAAAACCCCTTTTTATAAAGGACAACCTTTCATTATAATTCCTTCTAACATTATTTATAAAATAAATTTCAGAAACTTAACAACTTGGTTTTCATTCAATTAAACCAATTTAAACCTATGTGCTTATTGTGTGATATTATATTGTTTGATTGAATGTTGTATTTTATTTTATTTATAATGGGAAGATTACGACGCCGCCGAGGAGCCGGAATATTACCAGGAAGTTCCTCCCTCTCCCTTCGCTGAACAAGGCAAGTCACCAAACCAATCTTTTGAGCATATTGAACCCATGTTTTATTAAACTATCGCTAAAACACATAGGATATACATGCATTAGTCAAAATATACCCTTACAATATATTTATTTAGGATCCCCCGACCTTGATGTGCAACCCAAGCCATGCTCTCTAGCCTAAACTCCTTGTCACCATATGATTAGTATTATTAGCTAGTGTCCAATGTATCGACATGATTGCTATAGGATTAAAAATGAGTCGTAGCGATTGGTTCTACTATATGATCCCCCGTTACTTCTTATCCTTGGAATTCTGTCGGTGATGAGTTGTGGTTGTGAGTGAATGCATGGTGGGTTCCAGGTGCAATCTAGGGCATTGGTTGGTAGCACCTGGGGCACTATAAGGACCAGTCTGCGGGATCCGTTGCAATACACTTCCGTACTAACCACGAGTCTAATGGATAAGTCCTAACTAAGGTATGCAGTGTTCCAAACCGAGGCCACCATTTGGAGATGGGTCAAGCAGCACCTGCGGGTGGCTTGTACCAACGTGGCGCAAAAGGGGGTGCGACGTTAGCCAGGATGCGGCCCGGCGCGCCGGCGAAACCTAGAGCGGGTGGTTATCGCTTGGAGCATTTCATGCTGAGGTTTTGGCACGAGTTCCCGTGGTATGGGTCATCTCGTTTGGTATGAGTGCGTGCCTTGTGGGTACAGTAGTATATCTCTGATCAGAGTCATAAATCTTTTCGAAAAGCCGAGTCCACGGTCAAGGGCGGGTTGCGTGACATCCCACAGTTAGATTACTTTTGATATGTATGTGAATGATGGTTTGACATATAAGGACTGTTGTGCGAGGAGGTAAAATGTACTCCTCGAGTTAGATGATGTTATTGTTGCTCATGTTTACTTTCCGCATGATAAAATTTGACTACATTAATTGCAATAACTGAAAATGTACTTTTCCGCACTTTTAGCCAATTATCCTTCCTTTGTTATTACCTTGCATTATTACCTGCATTTGCGGTGGCTTGTTGAGTACTTTTTGTACTCATACCCGTTGAACACCTCAAAGGATGCCTACTATGAAGACGGTCTGGAGTAGCGACCCAGTCAAGAAGAAAGATCCTGAAGAAGGCATTCGTCATGCATTTTATTTTTATTACTGTTTTTATTTAACTCTTATGTAATAAATATGGTCTGCGTACCATGAATATTGTCGTATGTACGATTGTCGCATGATGAACCTCTTGTATTATTGTTTTTCTATGGAAATTCAATAATGTTCCGATTTCAATAAATCGGGGCGCCACAATTCGGCCGACATGTACGCAACCGAATGAGTTTGGAACGCTAAGAATAAACCTGTCACTTGCTCCTAGTTACGACCATCTCCCACAAAGAATCGACCTAGTGAGGTCAAGTACTCATTCGATAGAACTAAGTGTGATAAAATATTTGATTTTCTCTTAAAAAGTCAGCTTCTCAGGTTACCTAAAGGTCAAGTCATTCCATCTGCCATTGAGTTAAAGAAGCATCCGTACTATAAGTGGCATGATTCACATTCACATAATACTAACGACTGCAATGTTTTTCGACGGCAGATCCAATCGGCCATAGAAGAAGGACGATTGAAGGTAGACCAAAATCCAAAGATGAAGCTGGATAAAGATCCTTTCCCCGTCAACGCCGTCGACCTCGGCGAGAAGAAGGTGTTGATTCGGCCAGAACAGGCCGAGTCGGCTAAGGGGAAGGATGTAATTGTTGGAGAGTCGCGCACTCGCACGCTCATACCGAAGAACCCCGAGGTAGGAGTGTGGAAACAGAACATTAACACCCCTTCGGCTAAGGCTCACAAGAGGCCGAAGGTAATGTACAACATGTTGTTGAAAAAACATCGAAGAAGGGCCAGGGAAGCAAGTCCCCGCACTAGGAAACTGGGACAGCTGAAAGGACCAAGACTTTCGGAGGGTGACTTCAGACCGAAGCGGCCGAGCCCTCCGCACAACGACTTCGGGCCACAGTAGCCTGATGCCCCGTACGACGGCTTCGAGCCACAATGGCCGAACCCCCCGTGTGGTGGCTTCGAGGCTCAACGGCCGAACCTCCTATACAGCAACTTCGGCCCCCAATGGCTGAACCCCGCACCATTTTGGACGAACTCTCCGACGGGAGGCTTCGGCCCGCACTGGCCGAACGTACCTCCGGCGTGGCAGGACCCTTCGCTGGTATGGTCTGAGACACCGTCGACTCTACCGAACCCCCCTCCAGGCAACGGGTTCAGCTCATAGTGGGCGAGGCCACTAGAGCCACTGATGCCTCCGCCATACAACTAGGCAGGAACCTCGTGGGCTCCGTACGTATCCGAGTCAGAGTACCCTCCGCAACTTAACACTATGCCTTGCTTCCCTTCAGAGTATTATGGATGCCAGGGACAAACAGACGCAGCGGAGGGGGACATCGTCCACAGGCTGTCCGTGGTACCTCCGAATCGGACCATGCAGAGCGAAGCCGAAGGGTGCATGCACGAGGAGGCTGGAGTCAGGGGGTCCAAAGCCATCACGATCAGAGTGGGGTCTCAGAGGTCCCAATCCCGAAGGCTTCATCACCGGAGTCTGACGGAGGTGAGTCCCATACTTCGGTCGGAGTCCGCACCGAAGCTGGGTTCGATCGGCCGGGCATGGCTGGTCTAACTGCCGGGGTCCGCATCGAAGGCCCCTCCGAACACACGGTACGCAAGGCCGAAGGAGACAGTACCACTTCGGCCGCAGTTGGCAAAAACCGAATAGTAGCACCTGACACCAAGCCTCAACCATCTTGGGCACCTCCAGGAATGTCCAAATCACAGAAGAGACGCCTACAATGACTACGAGCACAGGAGATGCGCGAGAAGAAAGCTGAGGACGAGCACAACGTTATCTTTGAGGAGATTCGCCCTCGGCCAGTTACAAAATAGGTATGGAGGGAGAAGCCGGTTGAGATAACCAACCCAGCTCCTAGTCTGAGCAACGATGACAACGACATGCTCGACGATGATTACTCGCCCGTCTCCGAAGGGCCCGCACCCCAGGTGATGGACATCAACATCGTCACGCTGCCCACCGAGTTCGCCCTACCACAGGATGAGGCCGAGGTCGCTCAATTGAGCCTCGACCCGCGCAATGCCATCTTCGAGAAGCCCAAGGACTCGGCTCACCATATGAAACCCCTCTACGTCAGAGGTCACATTGATGGAAAGCCGATTTCCCGAATGCTCATCGACGGCGGCGCCACTGTTAACTTAATGCCCTACTCATTATTGAAAAAACTTGGCAGTGACGAGGATGATCTAAAGAAGACTAACTTGATGCTAAACGGCTTCAACGGCGAGAGATCCGAGGCCAAGGGCGTACTCTCCATGGAGTTGACGGTGGGCAACAAGACATTGCCAATAGCATTTTTCGTCGTCGATGTACAATGTAACTACAGCGTGCTGCTCGGGAGCGACTGGATTCACGTGAATTGCTGCATTCCTTCTACTCTCCACTAGTGCCTGATACAGTGGGACGACAATGAGGTAGAGGTCATTCCCGCGGATACTTCGTCCCAAGTAGCATTGGCCGATGTATCAGTTGACGCCGTCCATAACAAAGTAGAGTGTCTGTCAGGTAGAGATCTTTCGGATTACGATTTTGTTAGCATATCCAGAGGATGTTTTGTTCCAGTGTCTGTAAAGCCGGCTGGAGTAGCATGGCTGTTTTTGTATTAATAGTCATGTCTAGTAAGAGTAATCTAGATTGGCTAAAGTCTCGCGTGGAGCAATATCGGTCTAGTAAAGACGGTATTGCCGAGGCCATCGGGGACTTTAGTGAAGTAGAGAAATTAGGATAAGGTTTTGCGTCGGCCGATCCCATGAGGAAGTTGACATAGGTAATGGTAGCATCCCAAGGCCGACTTTTGTAAACCAACATTTACAGCCTGATGAAAAGGCTGAAGTAATAGAGTTATTTCGGTCGTACGTCGATTGTTTCGCATGGGAGTATAGCGAGATGCCAGGACTAAGCCGTGAGCTCGTGGAGCATCGGCTACCTATCAAGTCCGGATTTAGGCCTTATAAGTAGCCTCCTCGCCGCTTTAACTCGGCCGTCTATGACCGAGTTAAGGAAGAAGTAGAGCGACTACTCAAGGCTTAGTTTATTAGGCCATGCATGTACGCAGAATGGGTTGCTAACATTGTGCATGTAGAGAAGAATGGGAGCGGCAAGATACGGGTATGCATTGATTTCAGAGATCTGAACAGCCCACTCCGAAAGAAGAATATCCAATGCCAATAGCCGACATGCTAATCAATAACGCTTCAGGACACAAGGTACTGAGTTTTCTTGATGGCAATGCTAGTTATAATCAAATCTTTATGGACGAAGAGGACGTCTACAAGATTGCCTTTTGATGCCCTGGTTTTGTCGGTTTATTCGAGTGGGTCGTCATGACTTTTGGTTTGAAGAATGCCGGCACCACGTATCAGCACGCCATGAACTTAATCTTTCACGACTTGCTAGGGGTTATGCTAGAAGTTTACATCGATGATGTTGTAGTCAAATCGGACGCTATGGGAAACCATTTAGCCGATTTGAAGGTTGCTTTTGATAGAATGCATCAGTATGATTTGAAAATGAACCCACTCAAGTGTGCTTTTGGTGTGTCAGCGGGTAAGTTCTTAGGTTTCATGATTCATGAGAGAGGCATAGAAATTGATCCTAAGAGGCTTGATAAGATTAGAAACATTGCAGCGCCGACATGCAAAAAGGACATACAGAAGTTGCTAGGCAAGATGAACTATTTGCGTCGCTTTATAATCAACTTGTCCGGCAAGATTGATGCCTTTGTCCCCATACTCCGGCTAAAGAATGAAGCCGAGTTCACTTGGGGGGCAAGCCAGCAAAGTGCCTTTGAGAAATTCAAGGAGTGCTTGTCATCACCGCCTGTGGTGAGAGCACCTAAAGCCGGGATTCCATTTCGGCTATACATCACTGCTGAAGATAGCGTGATTGGGGCCATGCTAACCCAGGAGGTAGAGGGAAAAGAGTACATCATCACGTTCTTGAGCCGCCGTCTGTTGGATGCCGAAACCAGGTACGCGTTTGTGGAACGTTTGTGTTTATCACTTTACTACGCGTGTACCAAATTACGCCATTATCTTCTCCCTACTACATGTGTTGTCGTTTGCCAAACCGATGTTATAAAGTACATGCTACAGAAGCTGATTCTAAGTGGAAGAATCGGAAAATGGGCTTACACATTGATTGAGTACGATTTGTCCTATGAACCCCTGAGAGCAATGAAGGGCCAAATCATAGCCAACTTTATAGTTGATCACCACATAGATGTCAGCCGGAGTGACAATGTTGCTCTAGTTGAAGTAGTGCCATGGAAACTTTATTTTGATGATTCGGCTTGCAAGAGTGGCCAAGGTATTGGAGTGGTTCTCATATCACCTAATGGAATGAACTTTGAGGCTTCGGCCCGTCTAGAATTTCCTTCCACTAATAACCAAGCCGAATACGAAGATTTATTGCTAGGTCTTGAATTACTAGAATCTGTAGGTGCTAGACATGTCCACGCATATGGCGATTCTTTGTTAGTAGTGCAACAAGTAGCTAAAAGTGCTCAATGTTTTAACGGCTTGCTGAATAGTTACTTGGATAAATGTCTAGACATAGTTGCTACTTTTGATGACTTCAAAATCTCTCACGTGTCAAGAGAAGCCAATTCCGTCGCAAATGATTTGGCTCAGTAAGCATCTGGTTACCAAGTCAGGAGATGAAAATTTTCTGTATGGGAGAAGCCGATGCTTGGTCTCACTACCGAAGCCAGTGACGGTGGGCAAACGCACCCTCCGGGTCGGACCCCTTCGGCCGCCAAAGGCCACTACGCGCTGAGGTCTCTGGACCAGAGTACTCTACCAACCGAGGGACCTAGCACGCTGGAGGTCGCAAGCCGAAGCCTCCCGCACGGTGAGGGCTCCCGGGAGTCCGAACCCTCTGGAGGGCTTTGGCCCAGCACACTCCGAATGGCCAGCCCGGTCAAACTTCGGCAGGAGCAGGAATGGCTCGGGGGGCATCCCGAAGTCAATAGTTTAGAAATTTTTTCAGGGGGTGATCTAGCAAGACCCTTTGAAGCAATCGTCCGGTATTTGAGAGACCCTAGTCAAAGGGTTGATCGGAAGGTTCGGCGACAAGCGTTCAAGTTCGTGTTGATAGATGACATGTTGTATCGCCGAACCATCGATGGAGTACTATTAAAGTGTTTAGACCATGAACATTCCCAGGTGGCTACGGGAGAGGTCCATGAAGGACTTTGTGGCACTCATCAGTCGGCCCAGAAAATGAGTTGGATGCTCAGGAGAGCAGGTTTTTCTTGGCCAACTATGACCGAAGATTGTTTTGAGTATTATAGAGGGTGTGAAGCATGTCAGAAGTTTGGCAATATTCAGTTAGCTCCTGCCTCATTACTCAACCCTATTGTCAAGCCATATCCATTTCGAGGTTGGGGTTTAGACTTCATCGGCCAGATTCACCCTCCTTCCTAAAAAGGGCATCGATTCGTGTTGATGGCGACGGGTTACTTAACTAATTGGACCGAGGCCGTACCTCTCAAGAACATGACTCACAATGAGGTACGTGATTTTATCTTGAAGCACATTATACATAGATTTGGCATTCCTCAAACTCTTACCACGGATCAAGGTAGTTCATTTGTTTCTGGAGAAGTGAGGGACTTCGCTGAATATTATGGTATTAAGTTGATAAACTCTTCACCTTATTATGCTCAGGCCAATGGTCAGGCCGAGTCTAGTAATAAAACCATGATTAAGCTCATTAAGAAGAAAATTGAAGAGTTTCCTAAAAGGTGGCATGAAGTGCTTTCCGAGACGCTATGGGCTTGTAGAATTGCAAAGAACGGTGCTACCAAAGTCAGTCCATATGAGTTGGTATATGGACAAGAAGCCGTTATGCCTGTAGAGGTACACCTTGGCTCCTTAAGAGTGTTAAAGAAAAATGGCTTATCGGTCAACGAGTATGAAACTCTTTTGAAGGATAATCTAGAGGAGGTGACCGATAAGAGACTAAGGGCTTTAGAAGCCATAGAAGTAGACAAGAGGAGAGTGGCTAAAGTCTACAATAAGAAGGTTAAACCAAAATCGTTTCAAGTAGGAGATTTGGTTTGGAAGATGATTTTACCCTTAGGCACGAAGAGTCCTGAATTTGGTAAATGGTCACCTAGTTGGGAAGGTCCTTTTAAGATAGCCGAAATCACTCCTAGCAATGCACACGTGTTGGAATCTCTGCAAGGAGAGCGGTTTCGAAGAGCTTTGAATGGTAGGTACTTGAAAAGGTATTTCCCAAGCTTGTGGCAAACAGCGTAAAAAGGTGTCGAAAAGTCGATATGGACGGTATCATCTTCGACTCATTATGCTTTTAGTTCACTCAGTTCACTAAAAGGAAGGTGGGCATGTGTTGATATCAAAAATGGCATCAATGGTTGAGATTGTCAAAATATCAATTTTGGTGATTTGGGCCAAAAATACACATGTCCGGGGTCAGGCCGAAGCCCTACAAGGCCGAAGGTCCATTGGGCTCCGAAAGCCTCTGGCCAGCCCATGGCCTTCGCCCAGGAAGCCTTCGGAGGCCCATGCCACCGAAGCTTCGGCCCAAGGAGCAGGCTTTGATGGGCCTGACCGAAGCCCACTTTGACAGAGACAGAGTTGGATACAATTCTAGCTAAGTTTTATCTCTATCCAAGCTGAATTATAGCAGATTAGATCAGAAGTTTGGCCCCTATAAATAAAGAGGCAAGGCCATCTTAGAGAGCCCCCCAACACAACTCAAACACAAAGCCCTAGCTTTGATCGCATTTACTTCATCTTTATTTTCTTGTACCTCTTCATGGGTTTTCCTGGAAGCCCTCCACCGGCCACTTCGGAACAGTGGTAATCCTTGTTACTTCGCTTGTGAAGTATTCGTTAATCTACGTAATAGATTGCTATCGCCTTGTTACTTCGCTTGTGAAGTATCCGCTAATCTGCGTAACAGATTGCTACCTTCGCCACTAGTGCAACACTTAGCAGAATTCGGTCCTCAAGCCGGATTAGTACTTCACACCTTCTCTGTTGCAGGTTTCCACGTTCGGAGCTAATTCGTCGGAGGTGTCCGGAGCCGAGAGATCAGTTTCGGAGGTCACCAGGACAACCTTCGCCGAAGAATCTGCTTCGACCGCACGCTCCTGTTGATAGCAAGAAATGGCATTAATGGCTGAGATTGTCAAAATATAATTTTTGGTAATTTGGGCCAAGAATACACATGTCCAGGGTCAGGCCGAAGCCCTATAGGACCGAAGGTCCATTGGGCTATGGGCTCCGAAAGCCTCTAGCCAGCCCACGGCCTTCGGCCAAGAAGCCTTCGGAGGCCCATGCCACCGAAGCTTCGACCCGAGGAGCAGGCTTCGGCGGGCCTGGCTGAAGCCCACTTCGGCAGAGACAGAGTTGGATGCGATTTCGGTTGAGTTTTATCTCTATCCAAGCTGAAAAATAGCAGATTCGATCTGAAGTTGGCCCCTATAAATAAAGAGGCGAGGACGGCTTAGAGAGCCCCCCAACACAAACCAAACCAAAGTCCTAGCTTTGATCATATTTAATTTACCTTTATTTTCCTGTACCTCTTCGTGGGTTTGCCTGGAAGCCCTCCGCCGACCACTTCGGAATAGTGGTAACCCTTGTTACTTCCCTTGTGAAGTATCCGTTAATCTATGTAATAGATTGTTATCGCCTTGTTACTTCGCTTGTGAAGTATCCGCTAATCTGCGTAACAGATTGCTACCTTCGCTACTAGTGCAACACTTAGCAGAATTCGGTCTTCAGGCCTAATTGGTACCTCGAACTCTCTTTGTTGCAGGTTCCCACGTTCGGAGCTACTTTGTCGGAGGTGTCCGGAGCTGAGAGATTGGTTTCGGAGGTTGTCAGGACACACTTCGGCGAGCTGTAGGCTTCGATGACAGGCTTCGCCAGCATACTTCGTCACAACAGGCTTCGCCACGATCATACTCCGCACTGGACGAAGTTACGCCCGTGCGTGGCCCTCACGTCATTGTTCTGTAATTTGCCGTATCAGAGACTTCACGCCGAACCCCGCTGTTCGGAGGTGATCGTCGCGTCCAGATCCGTTCGGAGTCTGTTGTAGCAATTGTGTTAGCTACAGCATAGGTTTTGTATGTGTGTATATGATAGGTAGAATGAACCTCGATGGGTTCTCTCAGAGGGAGAAAGAGTTTATACTGGTTCGGGCCTCCCCTAGGGGATAATAGCCCTACGTCCAGTTTGCGGTGGATTTGGCACGCTATGCCTTGGTGTGGAGAAAGAACTCCAGGGTCTCATGGCCCCCTGGAGCGTGTGTCCCTGTTACAAGGGCTTGGCCCTGCTTTTATAGGCACGCAGGCCAAAGGAAAAGACCGGGATGCCCCCTATGAGCCCTAGGCTCATAGGGGCAGAGAGGGGAAAAGGAGCTAGCTACGGCACAAAAGTGCTTTACAGCCTTTCAGACGTGTCAGGTAACGTCACATCTTGACCAGCTAGACGACAAACTATGGGCCGAAGGGGCCCCTAGTACGACTTCTGTACTGTAGCGGGGCGTAAATATCTTCTGGGTTTGGAGCAGGGCCGGAGCTCCGAACTGGGGATCCGAACCAGGGCTCCGAACTGGGGCCTCTGAACTGGGGGACTCCGAACTGGGGGCCTCCGAACTGGGGGCCTCCGAATTGGGGGCCTCCGAACTGGGCCCTCCGAACTGGGGCCTCCGAACCGGGGCCTCTGAACCGGCCGGAGAGGGTCCGGAGACTAGCTCTGAGGAGCTCCGAAGGGAGCCCGAAGGCTAACTCCGGACACGGCTCGAAGGCTAACTCCGAAGAAGGCCCGGAGGCTGGCTTCGAAGTTAGCCTGAGACTTAGCTTCTGGCGGTCTTCAGGGGATCTCGAGGGCTTAGCCTCGGAGGGCTCCGAAGGACCTCGCTCTAGAGGGCTTCGACGGGGCCCTGGCGATGGCTGCAGGAGCCTTGGAAGGAACAAGGCTGCGAAGCAGTCCTCGACCTCCAGAAGGCCCTACGACTTCGCCGATCCAAAGCACCCGCCCCGCCGGACAGGCCTTCGACATCGACACCTCCGCCTCCGAAGGTGTAGATCTCCTTAGGCTTCTTTGTAACACTTAGCTGCAGGCTTGTACAAACATTATCAGCTTATTAATATGAATACAGGGGTTTTTATACCTGCCCAGGCTCAGCCTCCGAATGTTGACTTCGAAGTGCTTGAGGACTCTGAAGAACTTCGACAGCTGTGGGCAGTCCTCGAAGTAGCTAGGTCCGAAGGCCCCCCTCGGTTTAAGCTTCCGAGGGGGCCTAGCGGCGAAGCCATCTCCGAAGTAGCTCAGGATTTGCTAGCCGCTGTGAAGGCGGAGTCTCTTCAGAGTTCTTTGTTTTTGCCTTCACGAACGGCCTTAGCGGGCGATGAAGCCTTAGACTTCTCTGCCTTCGACACGTCACCGCCTGCTTTGCTAACTCAGAGCGACCTGCAAAATGGAAGGCGAGGTCTGCGGGCTTCGGAGCCTGGACGAGCCGGACGTGGGAGAGCAGGCTCCGACGGGGCTTCGTCCAGCCGAGGGGGCCCTGGCCGAAAGAAAGGCAAGCGAGGGTTGGGACCTCGCACTCGATTCTTCTTAGGCTTAGATACGGACTATACGTAGCTTTGTAGCCGAAGTACATTTGTAACATACTTCTCAATTATCATTCAATGATTGGAGTTTATTGTATTCGTGTACTTCGTCTGCATGCTCCGCATTATCAGACGACTTCGAATGTTCTAGCTTGTCACGCTCGTACTGCGTATGATATTCGCACACCTCGCATACATGCTTCCCCCCTTGCTCGTGGCAGCTAGGGACTAGCCGTTGCTGGTGCGGGCAAAATAAAAAATGCGAAGGGGTGCGCCTTTTTGGCGGCTTCGGATGCTTGGAATTTATTGAGCGAAGGCCTCTTTTGGGCTTCGAACGCGTTAATTTGGTGCGAAGCAAGGCTTTAGCATAGCCAAATTAAGCGAAGCATGCTTCGACATGCTAGGATTTAGATGTTGTGCGTGAGCAAAGCTCCGAAAAGCACTTAGATTTTCATGCGAAGTATGACTTCGACACGCTTAGCCGTACATATTAGATTTGACACGCGAAGCAAGGCTTCGGAGCGTGTTTGGACAGCGAAGCAGGGCTTCTGAGCTTGATTCTGTAATGAAAATGGATATTTGGTGTGGATTCACTGAACCTGTGATAATGTGAGCCTCCTTCGGCTCTGAGCCACCTTCGACTCTGGGTCACCTACGACCCTGGGCCACCTTCGACCCTGGGATGCTTTGGGTATGGAACCCGGAATCCCTGGGATGCTTCGGGTGCGGAACCCGGAATCCCTGGGATGCTTTGGGTGCGGAACCCGGAATCCCTGGGATGCTTTAGGTACGGAACCCGGAATCCCTGGACTCGCCGAGCCACGGCCCGAAGTCCCTATTACTGCTACGGGCCCGAGGGCGCTGTGTAGCCTTCGAAGGAGTGCTCCGGATTTTGTAAAGTGAAGCGAGGCTTCGGATTTTAAATAAGGCGAAGCAAGGCTTCGGGTTTTTGATAAGGCGAAGCAAGGCTTCGAATTTTTTCAATAAGATGGGGCAGAAATTTGTTCTAACGGTGAAGCAGGGCTTCGAATTTCAAGGCGAAGCAGGGCTTCGAATATATACCAAAGTAATGGCGAAATTGTACATCGAAGTGGTACTTCGGATAGTGGACATACCTCATAAAGTGGCTGAAGGTTGGCCTCGTAGCCCCTGGGGCTTTGACGACCTTCGACGCATGGAGCGGAGCCCCTTGCCGGAGGGTGAGCTCCGATATGTGAAGGGTAAGGGAAGGCGAAGATGGCCTTCGGACTGGACCTGAAGCCCCTTGCCGAAGGGTGCGCGGAGCATGAAGCTTCGAAGCTCCCCCCTCAAGTGTACTTCAGGTTGCAGACAGTGGCAGAGAACTTAGCTTTTTGTACTAAGATCCCCACGGACGGCGCCAACTGTTGTAGCAATTGTGTTAGCTACAACACAGGTTTTGTATGTGTGTATATGATAGGTAGAATGAACCTCGATGGGTTCTCTCAAAGGGAGAAAGAGTTTATACTGGTTCAGGCCTCCCCTAGGGGATAATAGCCCTACGTCCAGTTTGTGGTGGATTTGGCATGCTATGCCTTGGTGTGGAGAAAGAACTCCAGGGTCTCATGGCCCCCTGGAGCATGTGTCCCTGTTACAAGGGCTTGGCCCTGCTTTTATAGGCACGCAGGCCAAAGGAAAAGACCAGGATGCCCCCTATGAGCCCTAATCTCATAGGGGCAGAGAGGGGAAAAGGAGCTAGCTACGGTACAAAAGTGCTTTACAGCCTTACAGACGTGTCAGGTAACGTCACATCTTGACCAGCTAGACGACAAACTATGGGCCGAAGGGGCCCCTGGTATGACTTTTGTACTGTAGCGGGGCGTAAATATCTTCTAGGTTCGGAGCAGGGCCGGAGCTCCGAACTGGGGCTCCGAACCAGGGCTCCGAACTGGGGCCTCTGAACTGGGGGACTCCGAACTGGGGGCCTCCGAACTGGGGGCCTCCGAACTAGGCCCTCCGAACTGGGGGCCTCCGAACTGGGCCCTCCGAACCGGGGGCCTCCGAACTGGGGGCCTCCGAACTGGGCCCTCCGAACTGGGGCCTCCGAACCGGGGCCTCTGAACCGGCCGGAGAGGGTCCGGAGACTAGCTTTGAGGAGCTCCGAAGGGAGCCCGAAGGCTAACTCCGGACACGGCTCGAAGGCTAACTCCGAAGAAGGCCCGGAGGCTGGCTTCGAAGTTAGCCTGAGACTTAGCTTCTGGCGGTCTTCAGGGGATCTCGAGGGCTTAGCCTCGGAGGGCTCCGAAGGACCTCGCTCCAGAGGGCTTCGACGGGGCCCTGGGGCTTCGCCCTTGCAAGCTCCGGCATAAACCTTGAGACTTGGGAACAGTTCTTGGGGAGGAAATAGGCTTCGACAGTGTTGGGCTCCGGGCCGAAGGCTGTCGGAGGCTGACGACATTTGGCCCCTGTTCAGGGGAAACATATTCCCCCAATAGAGTCCATCTTCGGCCGGATCAGTCCGAACGCTGAAGCACCCTTCGGCGGGATACTTCGCACCAGACACCGAAGTTAAAATTCAGTGATCCCTTCGCACCAGACTTCGAAGTAGACAGGCTCCGACCGGTTTGCTGATTTTATTCTATTTAATACGTTTCTTTCGGCTAATTGGGTTATTTTGTGTGATCTGATTGCCTGGTGACTCCACCCCCTTGTCATGACTAAGGGAAGTCGAAACACGACGTTGGTGCCGCGTCACGCTTAGGCTTGTCCCTAAGTATCCGCACACTTTTGGATCGTCGAACTGACCCAAGTGCGGAGGCATGTTTCCGTGTCAACACACTTTTTGGCGACTCCATTGGGGAAGGCTACGCCAACATGACAAGTACATCTACATCAGCCACCGGTACGTCTACGTTGACTACTACGTCTACACCGTCGATGGACGCAATAGGAGGCACGGATATCGACAACCGCAACATCTTGACACCTACACTTGAAGATATCCCCGCAGAAGACCGAGCAGAGATCGAGGCGAAGTTGAAGGCACTCCAGGACATGATGCTTGGGGGCTACGTTAAGACACGCGCAGGCTTCATCAAGCGTGACATCGTCACCCCCGACCTCGCTCAGGTCCAGGTAACACCTGTATCGCCTCGTTTATCTTCTTTAGAGATTGAGCAAAAAATAGCTGCATCAGTAGATCAAGCCGTTAGCACTTCGCTAGCCAAGCGTCTAGATTCAGCAGTCAGCCCCCAAGTAGAGGCGACTCTCAGGAGGTTCGGCTTTACTGAAGCCATACCCCCGGTTCCAATTGCTAGTGCACCTCCGGCAAACCCCGTGTATGGCAGAAATAACGACATCACTGGCACAATCATGTCTCCAGCCTCAACACTTATGGCCGAGACTAATCATTACACCTACGGTCAAAACAACACTGCGTACCATGCGCCACCACCTGCGCCGATACCCACGCTGCCCGCACCACATGCGCATGCACCCGTACATGAGCACGTCATACAGATAGCGTGCAGGGAAGAGGCCCATGGCTGACACACCGATATCCCACCGCGTGTCGCGCCCCGCATGAGAGGCACGCACAAGCAACATGCCAAGATGACATAGAGGAGCGGGTCCACGCACTATTTAGGTAGTGTGCCGGCTTCGTGCCCAAGGGACAGGTTAGAGTTTACCGTAAGCCATACCCCGACCATCTTGATATAGTACCCTACCCCCGCGGCTATAGAATCCCTGAATTCACTAAGTTCGATGGCGAGGGTAGCAAAACTACACTAGAGCACGTTAATCAATTTTTGGCACAGTGCGGAGAAGTTAGTGGGATAGATGCTCTAAAAATTAGACTATTTTCTCTCTCGCTATCCGGCACCGCTTTCACTTGGTTTTCGGCACTCCCGCCGAACTCCATCCAGACGTGGGATGATTTAGAGCGGAAATTCCATGATTACTTCTACACGGGTGAGACAGAACTTAGGCTTTCGCATTTGACATCGGTTAAGCAGAAATCTAGCGAGAGCGCCTCTAAGTACATCAAGCATTTTAGGGATACTAGAAACCGATGTTTTAACCTTAGTATTTCGGAAAGGGACTTGGCGGAACTAGCTTTTAATGGGTTGCATTCTGAAATTAAAGAGAGGTTAGATAACCAAAACTTTTTAGAAGTTAGCCAAGTTTTACAGCAGGCTCTGGTCCAGGAAGGCCGAGCCAAAGATAAAAGGTTTATTAAGACATTTAGCAAGCCTAGGGCTGAAATCCACATCATGGAACGTTCTGATGAGGAAGAATCAGAAGAGGAGGATTCGGCCGATATGTACGCAACCGAATGGGTGTGGAACGCTAAGAATGAACCTGTCACCTGCTCCGAGTTACGGCCATCCCCCACAAAGAATCGACCTAGTGAGGTCAAGTACTCATTTGATATAACTAAATGTGATAAAATATTTGATTTTCTCTTAAAAAGTCAGCTTCTCAGGTTACCTAAGGGTCAAGTCATTCCACCTGCTGATGAGTTAAAGAAGCGTCCATACTGTAAGTAGCATGATTCACATTCACATAATACTAATGACTGCAATGTTTTTTGACGGCAGATACAATCGGCCATAGAAGAAGGACGATTGAAGATAGACCATAATCCAAAGATGAAGCTAGATAAAGATCCTTTTCCCGTCAAAGCCGTCGACCTCAATGAGAAGAAGGTGTTGATTGGGCCAGAATAGGCCGGGTCGGCTAAGGGGAAAGATGTAATTGTTGGAGACCGCGCACTCGCACGCTCATACCAAAGAACCCCGAGGTAGGAGTGTGGAAACAGAATATTAATACCCCTTCAGCTAATACTCACAAGAGGCCGAAGGTAACATATAACATGCTATTGAACAAGCATCAAAGAAGGGCCAAGGAAGCAGGTCCACACACTAAGAAGCTAAAGCAGCCGAAGGGTCCGAGGCTCTCAGAGGGTAGCTTTGGACCGAAGTAGGTGGACCCTCCGCACGGAGGCTTCGGGCCACGGTGGCCTGATACTCCGCACGGTGGTTTCGAGCCACAATGGCCGAATCCCCCGTACAGTAGCTTCGAGCCCCAGTGGTCGGGCCCCCTATACAACAACTTTGGCCCCCAATGGCCGAACCCCGCACCGTGTTGGACTTCTCCGATGGGAGGCTTTGGCCCGCACTGGCCGAACGTACCTCCGGCTTGGCAGGACCCTTCACTGGTGTGGTCCGAAACACCATCAACCCTACCGAACCCCCTTCCAGGTAACGGGTTCGGCTCACAGTGGTCAAGGCCACTAGAGCCACCAATGCCTCTGCCATATGACTGGGCGGGGACCCCGTGGGCTCCGTACGTATTCGGGTCGGGGTACCCTCCGCAACCTAACACTATACCTTGCTTTCCTTCGGGGTATTATGGATGGCAGGGATAAACAGACGCAGCGGAGGGGGCATCATCCACAGACTGTCCGTGGTGCCTCCGAATCGAACCATGCAGAGCAAAGCCGAAGGGTGCGAGCATGCGGAGGCCGAGGTCAGGGAGTCCGAAGCCATCACCATCAGAGTTGGGTCTCAGGAAGTCCCAATCCTGAAGTCTTTGTCACCGAGGTCTGACGGAGGTAAGTCCCATGCTTCAGCCGGGCTCTGTGCCGAAGCCTGGTTCGGTCAGCCGAACGAGGCCTGTCCGTCTATCGAGGTTCGCAGCGAAAACCCCTCTGAACACGGGGTGCACAATGCCGAAGGGCACAGTACCACTTCGGCCAGAATTAATGGAAGCCGAACAATAGCACCCGGCACCAAGCCACAGCCGTCTTGGGCACCTCCAGGCATGTCCAAATCACAGAAGAGACACCTACAATGACTACGGGCACAGGAGATGCACGAGAGGGAAGCTGAGGCCGAGCGCGACGCTATCTTCGAAGAAATCCACCCTCGACCAGTTACAAAACAGGTATGGAGGGAGAAGCCGGTTGAGATAACCAACCCGGCTCCTAGTCCGAGTGACAATGATGATGGCGTGCTCGATGACGATTACTCGCCCGTCTCTGAAGGGCCCGCATCCCAGGTGATGGACATCAACATCGTCATGCTGCCCGCCGAGTTTGCCCTACCGCAGGACGAGGCCGAGGTCGCTCAATTGAACCTCGGTCCGCGCAACGCCATTTTCGAGAATCCCAAGGATTCAGCTCGCCATCTAAAGCCTCTCTACGTCAGAGGTCACATCGATGGAAAGCCGATTTCCCGAATGCTCGTCGACGGCGGCGCCACTGTTAACTTAATGCCTTACTCGTTGTTGAAGAAACTTGGCAGGGATGAGGATGACCTGAAGAAGACCAACTTGATGCTCAACGGCTTCAACGGCGAGAGCTCCGAGGCTAAGGGAGTACTCTCTATGGAGTTGACGGTGGGCAACAAGACGTTGCCAGCAACATTTTTCGTCGTCGACGTACAAGGTAACTATAGCGTACTACTCGGGCGTGACTAGATTCACGCGAACTGTTGCATTCCTTCTACTCTACACCTGTGTCTGATACAGTGGGACGTCGATGATGTAGAAGTCATTCCCGTGGATACTTCAGCCCAAGTAGCATTGTCCGACGTATCAGTTGACGCCGTCCATAACAAAGTAGAGTGTCTATCAGGTAGAGATCTTTCATATTACAATTTTTTAGTGTATCCGGAGGACGGTTTGTACTAGTGTCTGTAAAGCCGGCCTGAGTAGCACGGCTGTTTTTGTATTAATAGTCATGTCTAGCAAGAGTAATCTAGATTGGCTAAAGTCTCGTGTGGAGCAATATCAGTCTAGTAAAGACGGTATTGCCGAGGCCATCGGGGACTTTAGCAAAGTAGAGAAACTAGGACAAGGTTTTGCGTCGGCCGACCCCTTAGAGGAAGTCGACATAGGTAATGGTAGCATCCCAAGGCTGACTTTGGTAAACCAACATTTACAGCCCGATGAAAAGGCTGAAGTAATAAAGTTACTTCGATCGTATGTCGATTGTTTCGCATGGGAATATAGCGAGATGCAAGGAGTAATCATTAGCTCGTGGAGCATCGGCTGCCTATCAAGTCCGGATTTAGGCCTTATAAGCAGCCTCCCCACCGCTTTAACTCGGCCGTCTATGTCCGAGTTAAAGAAGAAGTGGAGCGACTACTTAAGGATGAATTTGTTAGGCCGTGCAGGTACGCGGAATGGGTTGCTAACATTGTGCCTGTAGAGAAGAAAGGGAGCAGCAAGATACGGGTGTGTATTGATTTAAGGGATCTAAACAGAGCCACTCCAAAGGATAAGTATCCAATGCCGATAGCCAACATGCTGATCAACGATGCTTCAGGACACAAGGTACTAAGTTTTCTTGATGGCAATGTTGGTTATAATCAGATCTTTATGGCCGAAGAGGATGTCTACAAGATTGCCTTTTGATGCCCTGGTTTTGTTGGTTTGTTCGAGTGGGTCGTCATGACTTTTGGTTTGAAAAATGCTGGCGCCACGTATCAGTGCGCTATGAACTTAATCTTTCATGACTTGCTAGGGGTTATGTTAGAAATTTACAATGATGATGTCGTGGTCAAATCGTATGCTATGGGAAACCATTTAGCCAATTTGAAGGTTGCTTTTGATAGAATGTGGCAGTATGGGTTAAAAATGAACCCACTCAAGTGTGCTTTTGGTGTGATGGCGGGTAAGTTCTTAGGTTTCATGATTCACGAAAGAGGCATAGAAATTGATCCTAAGAGACTTGAGAAGATTAGAAACATTACAGCGCCGACGTGCAAAAGGGATGTACAAAAATTGCTAGGCAAGATGAACTGTTTGCGTCGCTTTATATCCAACTTGTTCGGCAAGATTGATGCCTTTGTCCCCATACTCCGGCTAAAAAACGAGGCCGAGTTCACTTGGGGAGCAAGCCAGCAAAGTTCTGTTGAGAAGATCAAGGAGTGCTTGTCATCACCGCCTGTGGTGAGTGCACCCAAAGCCGGGATTCTGTTTCGGCTATACATCGATGCTGAAGATAGCGTGATTGGGGCCGTGCTAACCCAGGAGGTAGAAGGGAAGGAGTACATCATCACATTCTTGAGACGACGCCTACTGGACGCCGAAACCAGGTACGCGTTCGTGGAACGATTGTGTTTATCACTTTATTACGCGTGCACCAAATTACGCCATTATCTTCTCCCCACTACATGTGTTGTCGTTTGCCAAAACGATGTTATAAAGCACATGTTACAGAAGCTGATTCTAAGTGGAAGAATCAGAAAATGGGCTTACGCGTTGATTGAGTATGATTTGGCCTACGAACCCCTGAGAGCGATGAAAGGCCAAATCGTAGCCAACTTTATAGTTGATCAACACGTAGATGTCAGCTGGAGTGATACTATTGCCCTAGTTGAAGTAGTGCCGTGGAAACTTTGTTTTATGGTTCGGCTTGCAAGAGTGGCCAAGGTATTGGAGTGGTTCTCATATCACCGAATGGAATGCACTTTGAAACTTCGGCCCGTCTAGAATTTTCTTCCACTAATAACCAAGACGAATACGAAGCTTTGTTGCTAGGTCTTGAATTACTAGAGTCTGTAAGTGCTAGGCATGTCCACGCATACGGTGATTCTTTGTTGGTAGTGCAACAAGTAGCTAAGAGTGCTCAATGTTTTAATGGCTTGCTGAATAGTTACTTGGATGAATGTCTAGACATAGTTGCTACTTTTGATGAATTCAAAATCTCTCACGTGTCAAGAGAAGCCAATTCAGTCGCCAATGATTTGGCTCAACAAGCATCTGGCTACCAACTCAAGAGAAGAAAATTTTCTGTATTAGAGAAGCCGGTGTTTGGTCTCACTGCCGAAGCCAGTAACGGTGGGTAGGCACATCCTCCGAGTCTGACCCCTCTGGCCGCCGAAGGTCACTGCGCGCCAAGGACCCTGGACCAGAGTTCCCTGCCGACCGAAGGACCTGGCACGCCGAAGTCTGTAGGTCGAAGCCTCCTGCACGGAGAAGGCTCCCCGGAGTCCGAACCCTCCGGAGGGCTTCGACCCAGCACACTCCGAACGGCCACCCCGGCTAGGCTTCGGCAGGAGCTGGAATGGCTCGGGGGCACCCCGAAGTCAGTAATTTAGAAATATTTTCAGAAAGTGGGTCAGCGAGACCCTCTGAAACCTGTAAGGGTGATTGGAGAGTCCCAATCATCCAGTATTTGAGAGACCCCAGCCAAAGGGTTGATCAGAAGATTCGGTGACAAACATTCAAATTCGTGTTGATAGACAACACATTGTACCGCCGAACCATCGATGGGGTACTATTAAAGTGTTAAGACCACGAACAATCCCAGGTGGCTACAGGAGAAGTCCATGAAGGACTTTGCGGCACTCATCAGTCGACCCAAAAGATGAGTTGGATGCTCAAAAGAGGGGGTTTTTATTGGCCGACTATGACTGAAGATTGTTTCAAGTACTACAGAGGGTGTGAAGCATGTGAGAGGTTTGGCAATATTCAGTTGGCTGCTGCCTCATTGCTCAATCCTATTGTCAAGCCATGGCCGTTTCAAGGTTGAGGTTTAGACTTCATCGGCCAGATTCACCCTCCTTCCTCAAAAGGGCATCGCTTCGTGTTGATGGCGACGGATTACTTCACTAAGTGGACCGAGGCCGTACCTCTCAAGAACATGATTCACAATGAGGTATGTGATTTTATTTTGAAGCATATCATACATAGATTCGGCATTCCTCAAACTCTTACTACGGATCAAGGTAGTTCATTTGTTTCTAGAGAAGTAAAGGACTTCGCCAAATATTATGGTATTAAGTTAATAAACTCTTCACCTTACTATGCTCAGGACAATGGTCAGGCCAAGTCTAGCAATAAAACCATGATTAAGCTTATTAAGAAGAAAATTGAAGAGTTTCCTAAAAGGTGGCATGAAGTGCATTCCGAGGCGCTATGGGCTTGTAGGATTGCAAAGCACGGTGCTACCAAAGTCAGTCCGTATGAATTGGTATATGGACAAGAAGCCGTTCTGCCCGTAGAGGTAGATCTTGGCTCCTTAAGAGTGTTAAAGCAAGATGGCTTATCGGTCGACGAGTATGAAACTCTTCTGAAGGATAATCTAGAGGAAGTGACCGATAAGAGACTAAGGGCTTTAGAAGCCATAGAAGTAGACAAGAGGAGAGTGGCTAAAGCCTACAATAAGAAGGTTAAACCAAAATCGTTTCAAGTAGGAGATTTAGTTTGGAAGACGATTTTACCCTTAGGCACGAAGAATCCTGAATTTGGTAAATGGTCAGCTAGTTGGGAAGGTCCTTTTAAGATAGCCGAAATCGCTCCCGGCAACGCATACGTGTTGGAATCCCTGCAGGGAGAGCGGTTTCGGAGAGCTTTGAATGGTAGGTATTTGAAAAGGTATTTCCCAAGCGTGTGGCAAACGACATAAAAGGTGTCGAAAAGCCGATATGAACGATATCATCTTTAGTTCGCTATGCTTTTAGTTCACTCAGTTCACTAAAAGGCAGGGGGCATGTGTTGATAGCAAGAAATGGCATTAATGGCTGAGATTGTCAAAATATCAATTTTGGTAATTTGGGCCAAGAATACACATGTCCAGGGTCAGGCCGAAGCCCTATAGGACCGAAGGTCCATTGGGCTATGGGCTCCGAAAGCCTCTAGCCAGCCCACGGCCTTTGGCCAGGAAGCCTTCGGAGGCCCATGCCACCGAAGCTTCAGCCCGAGGAGCAGGCTTCGGCGGGCCTGGCCGAAGCCCACTTCGGCAGAGACAGAGTTGGATGCGATTCTGGCTGAGTTTTATCTATATCCAAGCTGAAAAATAGCAGATTCGATTTGAAGTTGGACCCTATAAATAAAGAGGCGGGGACGGCTTAGAGAGCCCCCCAACACAAACCAAACCAAAGCCCTAGCTTTGATCATATTTACTTTACCTTTATTTTCCTGTACCTCTTCGTGGGTTTGCTTGGAAGCCCTCCACTGACCACTTCGGAACAGTGGTAACCCTTGTTACTTCGCCTGTAATTTGCCGTCCAGATCCGTTCGGAGTCCATCTTTGGCCGGATCAGTCCGAACTCCGAAGCACCCTTCGGCGGGATACTTCACACTAGATGCCGAAGGTACACTTCGCTGATCCCTTCGTACTAGACTCTGAAGCAGACGGGCTCCGACCGGTTTGCTGATTTTATTCTGTTTAATACGTTTCTTTCGGCTAATTGGGTTATTTTGTGTGATCTGATTGCCTGGCGACTCCACCCCCTTGTCATGACTAAGGGAAGTCGAAACGCGACGTCGGTGCCGCGTCACGCTTAGGCTTGTCCCTAAGTATCCGCACACTTTTGGATCATCGAACTGACCCAAGTGCGGGGGCACGTTTCCGTGTCAATAGCTTCGCCAGCACACTTCGTCACGACAGGCTTCGCCAGCACACTTCGTCACAACAGGCTTCGCCACGTTCGTACTCCATTCTAGACGAAGTCATGTCCGCGCGCGGCCCTCGCGTCATTATTCTGCGTCTTGATGTATCAAAGACCTCACACTAAACCCCACCATTCAGAGGTGATCGTCGCGTCCAGATCCGTTCGGAGCTTACCTTCGACCAGATCAGTCCGAACGCCGAAGGAATCTTTCGGTGGGATACTTCGCACCAGACGCCGAAGGTATACTTCAGCGACCCCCCTCGCACCATACTCCGAAGCAGACAGGCTCTGACCAGTTTGCTGATTTTATTCTGTTTAATATATTTCTTTCGGCTAATTGGATTATTTTGTGTAATCTGATTGCCTGGCGACTCCACCCCCTTATCATGACTAAGGGTAGTCGGAACGTGATGTCGGTGGTGTGTCACTCTTAGGCTGGTCCCTAAGTATCCACACACTTTTGGATCGTCGAACTGACCCAAGTGCGGGGGCATGTTTCCGTGTCAACAATTACCAATTTTGACTTTTTGATGATTTTGACTTTTAATGCCATTTTTTGTTATCAACACAAGCCCCCCTGTGTTTTGGCAAACTTTAGTGTGCCAAAAGCACAACGAACTGACGGTGATACACTTTATATTGGCCTTTTGACACTTCAAGCATTTTGCCACTCACTTGGGAAGTACTTTTTCAAATACCTACAATTCAAAGTTCTACGAAATCGCTCTCCTTGTAGATACTCTAACAAATATGCATTACTTGGAGCGATTTCAATAACTCTAAAAGGACCTTCCCAACTAGGCGACCATTTACCAAACTTTGGGCTTTTAGTGCCTAAAGGTAAAATCTTCTTCCAAACCAAGTCACCAACGTGAAACGATTTTTCTCTCACCTTCTTATTATAAGCTCTAGCCACTCTTCTTTTGTCTCTTTCTATAGCCTATAGAGCCCTTAGCCTCTTATCGGTCACTTCTTCCAAATTATCCTTCAAAAGAGTTTCGTACTCATCGACCAATAAGCCATCTTTCTTAAGCAACCTCAAAGAGCCAAGATTCACCTCTACAGGTAAAACGACTTCTCGTCCATACACTAACTCATATGGACTTACCTTGGTGGCGCCATGCTTTGCAATTCTACATGCTCATAATGTCTCAGAAAGCACTTCATGCCACCTTCTAGGAAACTCTTCAATCTTTTTCTTAATCAGCTTAATAATAGTTTTATCAATAGATTTGGCCTGACCATTGGCGTGAGCATAGTATGGTGAATAGTTTATCAACTTTATACCATAAGATTCGACAAAATTACACACTTCTTTAGAAACAAATGAAGCACCTTGATCTGTAGTAAGAGTTTGTGGAATACCAAATCTATGTATAATGTGCTTCAAGATGAAATCAATTACCTCGTTTTGCATCATGTTCTTGAGAGGCACGACCTCGATCCACTTGGTGAAGTAATCCATAGCCATCAACACGAATCGATGCCCTTTTGAAGAGGAAGGATAAATTTGGCCGATAAAGTCCAAGGCCCATCCTCGGAACAACCATGGTTTGATAATAGGATTAAGTAAAGATGCAAGATCAGGTTGAATATTACCAAACATTTGACAAGCTTCACATCCTCTATAGTACTTAAAACAATCCTCACTCATAGTCGGCCAATAAAAAACCGCTCTTTTGAGCATCCAACTCATTTTCTAGGTCGATTGATGAGTACCACAAAGACCTTCATGTACTTCACCCATAACAAGTCTAGACTGATCGGCATTCAAACTTTTCAAAAGTACTTTCCATCAAAAGTTCGGTGATACAACTCACCGTCATGTAACACAAATTTAAACACTTGTCGCTGAACTTTCTGATCAACCCGTTTGCTAGGATTTCTCAAATACTGAATAATTGGAGTCCTCCAATCATCCTCATGATTTACTGAAGTACTCACCAAATCCTCGCTTGAATTGGCGTTCAAATCACAAATTTCAACCCGCCCCCCTATGTCCTGAAATTTACTGACACGGGGCGGTCAGACTATCCATAGAGGGTCAGTCAAACCGACCATTATTGGACAAACGACACATGGCGGTTAGACCAGCCTAGCATGGCCGGTCAGACCGATGAGACACCTGCGGTCGGACCGACCATGTCAGGCTTGTCAGACCGATATGTTTTGACTCGCGTGGTGAAATAAAGTTAAGCATCAGTTTTTCTTGTGCAAAAAAATTACCTTTTAATTTGTAACCATATGCTTGCTGAGCCAAGTCATTTGTTACTGAATTGGCTTCACATACACATGTGAAATTTCAAAATCATCAAAAGTAGCAATTATGTCTAGACACTTATCCAAGTAAATATTCAATAAACCATTGAAGCATTGAGCATCCTTAGCTCCTTATTGAACTACTAATAGTGAATCACCATATGCATGAATATATTTAACACCCATGGAGCTTAAAAATTCAATTCCTTGCAATAGAGCTTCATATTCAGCTTGATTATTAGTACAAGGAAATTGCAATCGGGCCGAGGTCTCGAAACTCATACCACTAGGTGATATGAGCGCAACTCCAACACCTTGACCATTCTTGTAAGTCAAAACATCAAAGTAAAGTTTCCATGGTACTACTTCAATCAAAGAAGCATCACCACTCCAACTGACATCTACATGGTAATCAACTATAAAATTTGCAACGACTTGGCCTTTCATAGCTTTCAAGGCTTCATAAGCCAAATCGTACTCAATCAAAGCGTAAGCCCACTTTCCGATTCTCCCACTTAGAATCAGCTTTTGCAACATGTATTTGATAACATCGTTTTGACAAGTAACAATACATGTGCTAGATAAAAGATATTGGCGAAGCTTAGTACATGCATAATAAAGTGATAAACATAAACACTCTAAAAACACATACCTCATCTCGATCCAATAGGCGGCGACTCAAGAATGTGATGATGTACTCCTTTCCCTCCACCTCATGAGTCAACACAGCTCCTATTATGTTATCTTCAGCAGCAACATATAGCCGAAACAGAATCCTGACTTTCGGTGCTCTTACCACCGGCAGTGATGACAAGCACTCTTTAATTTTCTCAAAAGCACGTTGCTGACTTGCCACGCAAGTGAATTCGGCTTCGTTCTTTAGCCGAAGTATGGGGACAAAAGCATCAGTCTTGCCAGACAAGTTAGTGTAGGACCGAAAGTAGCGACCAGAGGGGGGTAAATGGGCGCCTTAAAAATTCTTTCGAATATATGGCCTATTCCCAACACCCAACGCACCTCAAAAGACTTAGCAGCAGAGAATGAACAGATAGCCTAAGTCTAAAGGTATCTAGCCTAGAAGTAACTGATGTTATACAGAGAACTACCAAAGCAGTGCAACTAGGCAGATAAACAAAGTATACTAGACATGACAGGCCAAACTTCTCAATGAAATGATCTAAGTATATATAAAGTAAGATGAGAAGTTACTGTTCATATTTGTCTCCTGTTCGGAACTTGGCGAAGCCTGCTTCGCCAGTCGAGGTCTGCTTCGGTGGTCGAAGCCTGCTTCGCTGGTCGAAGCCTGCTTCACTGGTCGAAGCCTGCTTCGGAGGTTAGTTGCGAAGCCTGCCGAAGGCTGTTGTGAAAATGCCGAAGGTATTTTGGTCTAGCCTAGTTCGAAGTGGCAGGGAGCGAAGTATGCTTCGAAGCGAAGTGTGTATGTATCGAAGCTTGCTTCGAATAGTATACTTCTAAGGACAACGTTCGAACAGACCTTCGAACACGTCACACACAAAAACTACCTTCGAAGGAAAAGCGAAGGCTGACACGTGACAGAGAACCAAAACGAAGCCTACACTCTACCTTCGAACAAACACATCGAGGACCTTCGAAGAAGACAGAAGCAAACACTGAGCGAAGTCTAACGGAAAGACAAGCTTCGAAGCCAACTTCGAAACCTGTCGAAGTATGGACTTCGAAGAGCTCGAGTCGGAGTACCTTCGCACAGACGTTCGAAGTATGAAACGTTGATAGTTCAAGAAGTACTTCGAAGCTAGCAACTCAGGACACAAAATGAAGTTCGAAGTTCAAACAAAGCCTTCGAGTAGATCAGATCGAAGCCTGCCTCACGGAGCTGAGGGGCTTCGAACAGAGAGGGTGGCTTCGCCATAGAACAGTTAGAAAAGGTACTCAGCCCTGTCAACTTCGATCAAAAAGCTACGCTGAAAAGCAAAAAGCTGGTACTAGTGTACTGTTGCAACAGTGTAGTAGTACTACTTGCAACACCAAGAACTAGTACTACTTGCGTGAAGAACACACGCAACAGAAGCAACCGAAGCCTTAAAATCCATGAAAAACCTTGCTGTGCGAGTGAAATGAAGCCATTAAAACGCTGCAGTTGCTGCGCACGATTAGAGAATAGAAGCTTCACTGCAACAGTAAGAATGAAATAAATGCAAGACAAGAAACAGGGGCAAAATGCCTGGCGGCGCACAAACAAGAGAGAGAGTAAGAGACAAAAATGACCCAAAGGAGTATGAATTGATTTCAGCCAAAAGGGTGACCTAACCCTAGGGATTGGGGTCATATTTATAGGCTGCCCAACACTAGGAATATTCCACCAGCCCCTTAGGGTTTTTACAGACGCAGGAATAAAGGAAAAGACTCTACTGCCTTTAGGTATTTTTACAGACATGACTGACTGACTGTGGGCCTAGAGATACAGATGACTTATCCGGAAGCTAAGTTTTCGTAGCGACTACGGCTTCTCTTCTGGACAGTCGGATACAAGATCAATGGTTGTCAGTTTTGCGCTGAAACTAACAAAGCCTCCACCGACTTTGCACCAGGTACCCGAATTGGGCCGGCTTGATTCCGCAGCTCTCTCAGCCCGGCAATCACTCACCGCCCGTGTACCTGAGTCAACCCTAGTCAACAGCCCAGTGGGTCTTCTACTGCTTCTGGCCCATGTACCCGGATTGGGCCAGCCCGACTTCGCAGCCTCCTCTGCCCGACAGTCGCTCCCTGCCCGTGTACCTGAGTCACACGCGGCCCATGAAACAGCATATCTCTTCTTCTTTTGTCCTCTTTGACTATCGTTGACAATGACTCATCACTTCTGGAGCCATGAGGCCCACGCTATTCAGCATAGCTCCTCAGTTAGATATAAAGCAGCGCAAATAATTCCCTTGCCTAGCAACTTTTGCACATCTCTCTTGCATGTCGGCACTTCAAAGTTCCTAATCTTCTCAAGTCTCTTAGGATCAATCTCAATACCTCTTTCATGAATCATACTCCCTCCTTCCCATAATATAAGGCCTATAATTTTTTGATCTAATTCCCATAATATAAGGCATATTTTACTATTAAATACCAATAATAAATGGTGACCGGTTTTCGAAGAGTTTCCTGTGAGAGGTTGATGCATGCAAGAGGCCATGCATCTCATATTACGAGGTCATGAAACTCATATTGAAAGTGCCTTGATATCTGTAAAAAAATTTATAGGCCTTATATTATGGGAAGGAGGGAGTAAATCCTAAGAACATTCCCACCGACACGCTAAAAGCACACTTAAGCGGGTTCATCTTTAAGCCATACCGACGCATTCTTTCAATAGCAACTCTCAAATTGGCTAAATGGTTTCCTGTAACACCCCAAATTTTCAGATAAATAAAAATATCTTTTATTAGATTTTTCCTGAAAAAGATTATTTTTGGAATTTCTATAATTCTATTTATGTTCAAATGAACTAAGACCTAGAGGAGATGTCCAAACCAAGGACTAAGAAAATTTTTATATGATCCCAAGGCCAAGACATATTTTTCATATTTTTTACAAATTTTTATCACTCTTGGAAACAACCCAAATATTTTAAACCAATTTCAGCAATTATTTTTATTCATAAAAGGATTTAAATAGTAACGGCCCCCTTCCCCCTCTTCTCCCTCAACCAGCCGGCCCAGCCCACTCAACCCCGTGCCCCCTCTCTGCCAAGCAGGCCCCGCTCATCAGCGACCCCTCACTCTCTCTCCGCGTGCCCGCCCGGGTCAAGCCCACCTGTCGGCGCCAACTCCCCCTCTCGACCGAGCCCGACCCCACCCGTTAGTCGCGCCCCGTTGCCACGCCCGCATCCCCGCGCCCACTGACCAGTAGCCCCCACCTATCAGATCTGTCTTCCCCATGAGATCCGCTCCCCAAATCCCCCCTCGCCGGCCGAAGCCCTAACTCCCCTCGGATCCGCCTCACCGGCCTCTCCCCCATTCAATTGACGCCATTAAGCTGTCCCCCGAGCCCCGCCGACCGTTTCCCCGCGTTAATCCACACGTTTAAGCCACGGCATCAGCACTCGCATGCATGGCAGACCTCACCGGCGCCATTGAAGACCCCCCTCAGCTTTCCTTGTATTCGCCGCCCGTTTTCCCCACTGGCGCCACTATATAAACCCCCAGCCTCCACCGCGTCCAGCCCGCACGTCCATTCGCATTAAGAACGAACAAAGCGCCCGTAATCCGAGTTTTAGCGCCACATCGCCGCCCTCACTCCAGTCGTCGCTGGAGTCCTCCTTCCCCCTTAGCGACCGCATCATTGTGACCGCCGACACCTCCCCGACCTCTGCCACCGCTCCATCAACGACGAAACTCGCCGGAACCCCACCGCCGACGAAGGACCCGAACACCTTCGCCGCCCCCGCTCGTCGCCGGCCACACCCCGTCGACCTCAGACCACCGTAGTGGTACCTTCGTGTTCCCCTCATCACCCTCTTTCCATCTCTAGGCTCGGATAGGACCGTCGTCACTCGTCGTGGCCTCTGGCCCGCTCGCCGTCACCGGAGAAGACGACCGGCATGGGTAAAGTACCCATGCAATGTCGGATTCGACCGCGACCGTGCGATCTGGATCTAACGGTGGCGATTAGATCGTTCGCACGGTTTAATCAGATCCGTCCGATTTCGGCGAAGCGGTACGTTTTAATCTTGCGCGTCCATTGATACTTAAAAACCTTATTGAATATAGGTCGTCCATCGCGTATCGGTTCGGCATTTTAATCGTGGTCGTCCGCGTCCACTTAACACCCCTGCCTCGCCCGTGGCCGCCCGATCATGATCAAACGGCGATCCACGATCCGGCTCACGCGCACAGTGCACGGGTTCACGGTGGCTCCGGTTCACCGTGGACCGGCGACTGTTTTTGAATTAATTTAAATTCCAAAAATGGTTTTAAACTTCTAAAATTGATATCTTGTTCATTTTAACTCCAAATTTAACCATTTCAATTCCAGAAAATTTATAATTTTATTCTCTACATGTTAATGCAATAAAAACAGTAGGTTTACTTTGAGTATTTTATATTTAGTTAATAGAGTATTCAAATGCACTTTAGGATATATTCATAATTCCTTTTAGAAAATTCTTAACTCCATAAAAATTGACCTTAAAAATTTAGATAATGATTTCAGAAGATTAATAACTTGATTTCGCCTAATTTTATCCAATGAAAAACATATGTACTTATTGTGTTGTTTTGGGTTGTTTTATTGAATGTTATATTTATTATTCATATCAAGAAGACTACGACGCCATTGAGGAGTCAGAATACTTCCTGGAAGTTCCTCCCTCCCCCTTCCCTGAAGAAGGCAAGTCACCAAACCAATCTTTTGACCATATTGAACCCAATTTTGTTAAACTATCGCTAAAACACATAGGCTATACATGCATTAGTCAATTGAGAGCCTTACATTATATTTATTTAGATCCCCCACCTTGAAGTGCAACCCAAGCCATGCTATCTAGCCTAAACTCATTGTCACCATATTATTAGTACTATTAGCTAGTGTCCAATGTATTGACACAATTGCTATAAGTTAAAAATAGGTCGTAGCAATTTGGTTTCCACTATATGATCCTCGTTTATCTTATCCCTAGAATCCTGTTGGTGATAGAGTTATGGTTGAGAATGTATGCATGGTGGGTTCCGGGTGCACTATAAGGACCGGTCTGTGGGATCCGTTGCAATACATTTCCATACTAACCACAAGTCTAGTGGGTAAGTCCTAACTAAGGTATGGAGTGTTCCAATCCGAGGCACCACTTGGAGATGGGTCAAGCAGCACCTGCGGGTGGCTTGTACCGACGTGGCGCAAAAGGGGGTGCGACGTTAGCCGGGATGCGGCCCGGCGCACCGATGAAACCTAGAGCGGGTGATTATAGCTTGGAGCATTTCATGCTGAGGTTTTGGCACGAGTTCCCGTGGTATGGGTCATCTCGTTACACTTTGGTGTATGGGATGAGTGCGTGCCTTGTGGGTACAGTGGTACACCTCTGATTAGAGTCTTAAATCTTTTTGAAAAGCTGAGCCCACGGTCAAGGGCGGGTTGCGTGACATCCCACAGTTAGTTTACTTTCATGAGTGTGTATGATGATTTGACATGTAAGGACTGTGGAGCGAGGAGGGAAAACGTACTCCTCGAGTTAGATGGTATGATGCTGTTCATGTTTACTATTCTGCATGATAAAATTTGACTACAATAAATGCTATAACTGGAAAAATGTACTTTTCCACACTTTTAGTCATTATCATTCCTTTGTTATTATCTCGCATTACTATTGCATTCTTGGTGGCTTGTTGAGTACTTTTTGTACTCATACCCGTTGGACAAACACTTCAAAGGCTGCTTACTATGAGGAGGATGGTCTGGAGTAGCGACCCAGTCAAGAAGAAGAACCTAAAGAAGACGTTCGTCATGCTGTTTATTTTCTTTGTTTATTTTATTTTACACTTATGTAATAGTGTGGTCTGCGTACCACGAATGATTGCCCATATGTACGTTGTCGCATGATGAACCTCTTGTTATTATTGTTGTTATATGGAAATTCAATAATGTTCCGATTTGGTAAATCGGGGCATGACATTTCCCATAGCATCCGATTTGACTACAACATCATCTATATAGACCTCTAATATAACTCCTAGCAAGTCATGAAAGATCAAGTTCATAGCACATTGATATGTAGCACCAGTATTCTTTAAACCAAAAGTCATCACAACCCACTCAAACAAGCCGACAAAACCATGGCTTCGAAAGGTCGTTTTGTAAATGTCCTCTTCAACCATAAAGATTTGATTATAACTAGCGTTGCCATCAAGAAAACTTAGTACCTTGTGTCCTGAAGAATCGTTGATCAACATGTCGGCTATCGTCATGGGATACTCGTCCTTCGGAGTGGCCTTGTTCAAATCCCTAAAATCAATGGACACACGAATCTTGCCACTCACTTTCTTCTCTACAGGCACAATGTTAGCAACCCATTCAACATACCTGCATGGCCTAATAAACTCAGCCTTTCGTAGTCATTCCATCTCCTCTTTAACTCGGTCATACACAACCGAATTAAAGTGACGAGGGGGCTGTTTATAAGGCATAAACCCGGGTTTGATAGGCAGTCGATGCTCTACGAGCTCGCGGCTAAGTCCGGGCATCTCACTGTACTCCCATGCGAAACAATCGACATATGGCCGAAACAATTTTATTACTTCGACCTTTTTATCATCCTATAAATTTTGATTTACAAAAGTTGGCCTTGGAATACTACCATCACCTATATCTACCTCTTCTAGAGGGTCAGCCGATGCAAAACCTTGACCTAACTTTTTAATTTCGCTAAAATCTTCAATGGCTTCGGCAATACCTTCTTTAGAAGACCGATACTGCTCTACATGAGACTTTAGCCAATCAAGATTACTTTTACTAGACATGAAAACTAATTTAGAGACAGCCGTGCTACACTAGCCGTCTTTATAGACACTGGAACAAAGCATCACTCAGACACGCTAACAAAGTTGTAATCTGATAGATCTCTACTTGACAAGAATTCCACCTTATCATGGATGGCGTCGATAGACACATCTGCCAAAGCAACCTGGGCCGAAGTGTCAGCTGGTATGACTTCTATATCATTGTCGTCCTACTGAATCAAACACTGGTGCAGGGTAGAAGGATTGTGGCAATTGGCATGGATCCAATCACGCCCAAGTAGCACACTGTAATTACCTTGCACATCGATGATGAAGAACACTATTGGCAACATCTTGTTGCCCACCGTCAGCTCCAAAGAAGTACGCCCTTGGCCTCGGAGATCTCGTCGTTGAAGATGTTTAGCATCAAGTCAATATTCATCAGGTCGTCTTCACTTATGTCGAACTTCTTCAACAGAGAGTACGGCATTAGGTTGATGTTTGCGCCTCCGTCTACAAGCATCCTCGAGATCAGTTTCCGTCGATGTGCCCCTTGACATAGAGAGGCTTTAGGTGATGAGTCGTATCCTCTGGCTTGTCGAAAATGGACTCCCGTGGACCGAATCTCAACTGAGCGACCTCGTCCGTGTCCTGTGGAAGAGCAAACTAAGCAAGAATCATGATGACGTTTATGTCCATCGCCTGACGAGGGGGCCCCTCGGAAATGTGCGTGTAGTCGTCGTCCATCAGATCGTCCTCATCATCGCTTGGAGTAGGAGTCGGGTTGTTTACGACAACTGACTTGGGCTTCCAAACCTGCTTCATCACTAGTCGGGGACAGATCTCCTCGAAAATGGTGTTCTGCTCGTCCTCGGCCTTCTTCTCGCGCATCTCCTAGGCTCGAAGATGTTGTAGCCGCCTCTTCTAGGACTTGACCATGCCTGGAGGTGCCCATGAAGGTTGCGGCTTAGTGCCGGGCGCCACAAACTTGCTTCTAGAGTTTTTGGTCGAATGGGAAGTACCTGGATCAGCCTTAGCATTTTTGTGCTTAGCGGAATTCTGCTCTTGTGTACTGTCGGTCGAACCAACCTTATTGGGTCGATCTGACTGGATCCTATAGGTTGGACCGGTCATGGTGGGCCAGTTAGACCGACTAGTGCCATGTGACTAAAAAGGGCTGGTCGGACCGGTCGCAGTAGGCCGGTCAGACCGGGGTGGTTATGGTGGCCTGATCGGTCTTGGGGTTGCGGTCAGACTAACGGTCTCCTCCTCGGGTGTCTTTTGTGGTTCGCCCCCGTCTTACTCCGAGGGGGGCCCCTTAGGGATTGGGACGTCCTGGGACCCCACTTGACCATGATGGCCTCGGATATCTCCTTTGTACGTCCTCGCTGTGCAACGGATAATCCATCGAAGACATCACCCCTCACAGCACCCATCTGATTCTATATGTTATAAAACTCGGAGGGCACAAACAGAGCAATATAGTAAGGTGCGGGGTACCCGGGAGGAAGAAAATAGCACGAAGACCACTATGCCATGTTCAAGTGATACAGCGGTGGAGGAAAAGGTGGCTCTAGTGGTCTCACCCATCATGTGCCGAACCTACCTTTCTGAGGATGGATCGGCCTCGCTGGAGGTCCTGGCTGAGTGTTAGCCTTCTCGGCTCTCTTCTTGTGTTTTTGTAGCAGCATGTCGTATGTCACCTTCGGCTTCTTGTGGGTCGCAACCGAAGAATATGCATTGGTGTTCACTTTCTACAATCCTACCTCAGGGTTCTTCGGCACGAGTGTGTGCGTACGAGGCTCTCCGATCACGACCTCCTTCCCCTTAGCCTACCCGGCCTGCTCGGGCCGAATCAACACCTTCTTCCCATCGAGGTCAATGATGTTCACGGGGAAGGGGTCCTGGTCGAGCTTCGTCTTGGGATTAGTATCCAACTTCAATCGTCCTTCCTCTATGACCGATTGAACCTGTCAACGACAAACATTGCAATCATTAGTATAATGGGAATGAGAATCATGCCACTTACAAGAAGCTCGCTTCTTCAAGTCGTCGACAGTCGGGATGACAAGATGTAGGACCGAAAGTAGCGACCAGAGGGGGGTGAATGGGCGCCTAAAAATTTCTTGCTAAACTATATTTTAATCCCAACATCCAAAGGAACTTAACCAGACAAATAATATTATCAAAGCAAATTACTGGAATAAAAACTAGTCTAGCTTAAAAATAATTATTATCTTAATCTAAATGATATTAAAGATAAACTAAATAAAAACTACAGTAAATTAAAACACCTAGAGAAATCACGAGATATTAATATTTTAATCTAGAAATAAGATATTAATTACATGAATAAAATATAGATCATTAAAAATTAATTCAGACTTAAACCGAAAATATTGCAGGTAAAATAAACTTAGACTAAAAAAATAACTGCGACTAATTTTTCTTTTCTTTTTATATGACCAGATTATACAGATAAACAGGAAATACGAAATAACCAATCAACTTTAACAGATTAAAAGATATTTCGAAATAGTCTTTTAGCTAATTAATTAATTAATAGATGATTATCTCTAAAAACGATCTACCAAGAAAAATAGTAGATTAGAACTTACCTTCGCATGCATGCTCATCTCCATGAACTGAAATCCCGTTTACCTCGCCGATCACGTCGTCCCGCATTACAGAGAATCCGACGCCAAGCTTCCTGTTGCCTAGAGTCTTCGCCTCGCCGCTGACGCCAGGCATGGAAGAAGCACTGTGCTGCGTTGAAAACACAGCCAAAAGCTGTGCGTGTTGTCACCGGTGCAAAGCACAATTTTCGTGGGGCCCGCTGCCGTGCAGCACACCAATGCCGGCTGAAAAAAACTTCCTGCTGCTTTTCGTGGATTTGTTGTGCCTGGAGTACACCGACGATGCGCAAATCACCACGGCTCCAAGCTTGGTGCTCGGCTGGACCGCCACGCAATGTCGAGAAAACACTACAGCAACGGACGACGTTAAATCGCAGATGAAAAACTTCGGAGAAGAAAAAATTTCGGTGGAAAGCGGACGGGAACCAGAAAAGTTGGAATGTAGATTGATCTAATGAAATCCGTCGACCATCCCCAATGGGATAGGGGCCTATTTATAGGCCAATCCTAATACATGAAAAGACTACTTTACCCTCGGGTAAAATAAACTGACTCTAAAATAAATTCCGAAAATTACTAAAATATTCTTAGAAAAATTAACTGACTCGAATAAAAATATTCTAAACTTAAAAACTAAATATTAATATCCTAAAAACGAATTAATGATAGATTGTTAGTTTTACGCCGAAGCTGACAAAGCGTCCACCGTCTTCGCACCGGGTACCCGGATTGGGCCGACCCGACCCCGCAGCTCCCTCAGCCCGGCAATCACTCGCCGCCCGTCTACCTAAGTCAAACCCAGTCAACAGACCAGTGGATCATCTGCCGCTCCTAGCCATGTACCCGGATTGGGCCAGCCCGACTCCGCAGCTCCTCTGCCCGGCCGTCGCTCACTGCCCGTGTACCTGAGTCACATGCGCCTCAGACTCGGCAGGTATCCATCTCTCCCTTTCTTTGACTTCCGTTGACAATCACTCATCACATCTGGAATATCAAAACCATATTCTTCAACATGGTTTCTCAATCTCCCCCTTGATGAGTGCATTGTCAACACCCTTTTCAGCTCATCTCCAGAACCTGCAAAACATGTGGAAACAGAAAAACAAAGACAAAAGAAAATAGAAGAAAGAAAATAAAAGTTTAACTCTAATGACCAAAAGCCAAATAAAAACACGAAAACGGTCATTATAGTTAACCAAAAATAAAGACTTAAAAATAAGTGCAAATCTCAGAATTACCAACAAGGAAACTAAAAAGTAAACTCCAAAATTTCTCCCCCTTGTTGACAATTGGACTCATCAAGTGAGACTAAATGCACTTAAATAGACATAAACACAAACTCCCCCTGAAATGCAGCTCCCCCTCAAAATATGCCATGAATGTAGATGGAGTGCAGGTGGAGTGTGAAAAGCATGCTTCTTAGATATGATTGACTGCTATTACAATGTCTAACAGGTATAGCAAAAGATATACTCTCTAAAATACATGATATGATCAGTGCAATAGATGATATCTTAAGAAAGTCATTAGCACACATTTTTCGATTTTTGCAAAACAAAAGTATCACCACATTTTCTAGTTAACAAGCAAAGTAAAGCATGATATGCAAAAGCTAACTGATATCTACCAAGATAAGCATTATCCAAAAACAAAGTGCTTCAGCAAACTTGTCATCTTTTTAAATTTTTCACACTTTTTCTTTATATTTTTCATTTCTGCCAGGGGTTATTTGCATGTCAAACCTTATGCTAACCGACCAAGTCAAGCCTAGGCCAGAACTGAACCATTAGAAGCTTAAAACATTGGTCTTGGCATACATTACACCGTCCTAGTTCATACCAAAGTGCTATGGTAAGCAGTCCAGAACAATGTAATGCGACAAAGCAAACCCACCTGGATCTTTTCTGATAATCATAAAAATGCATAAATTTTTCATTTTTCTGATTTTTTATCATTTTTATAGCACATTTTGCATATTTAAAGCATATAAATGTCCAAGTTGCATATCTGCATCTAAGTAAGGATCTAGCTACAAGGCATGTAAAAGATAGCGAAAGCATTCAGCCTACACATGCTAGTTAACAGAAGCAATGGTGATCATTTTTCAATTTTAAAGCACAAAAGCAATGCATATGATAAATATCAGATATATCATGTGAACTGAACCAGAACATGATCATCGACAAGTAATCAAAAACATATACTAGCTAGAGAAAGTAAAGTAGATTAATCATATAGCAGAAGCAAGCTCAAAATGTGACTAATGATTATGCATGATATGAACGCACACAAAAAGACTCAATAATAAAAATAAAGAAGAAAATAAAAAACTGATACCAATGAAAAGCTGACTCAAAATATCCTAAAAAAGATACACAGCTCCCAAAACACGATCAATAATCATGAGTGGGACCAAACGGTCCAATGCCAGGTTTAGTAAAAGTGTTGAACCAGTGTCGAGCCATCTGCGCGTATGTAGGAAAGCAAAAGGAATCATATGAGTTTGTACTGAAGCGCGAATCAAAGCGCGGTCCTCTGTTCTTCCTAAAATCACGGCCACGAGGTCCAAAGTCGTATCCATAATGATCTGGAACTCTGCCGAAACAAAAACCACCCTCCGGAGCACGATCATAAAAACCGTCTCCTCTACCACCACCTACACGACGTGGCCTGGCCTCTAGCCTCTCTCTACGTCGAGGAACTCTCTGTCTACCACCCTGCTGGTAGAACTGCTCCTGCCCACCTCGAGCTCTCTCTGCTCGCTCAATCCGCTTACTCCTAAAGCAAAACTTCTCAAGATGCCCGTCTCTCTGACAAAACTCACAGTGATAGGTAGGCTTCTTTGATTGTGGTTGAGGCTTAGGATTCTTAGGCTTGGTGGTGTTGGGTGAAGCTTCTTTGGTGTGAGAGGGTCTAGGTAAAGAATCAAGAGAAGTATGGAGAGGTTTAGGCTTTGGAACCCATATTTGCTTCTTAGGTGGAGCTTTAGGTTGTTCTTGGAACACTCCATCCTTGGGCTGACTATCCTTAAAGGACTCAGTAGAGTGAGTCTTGGGATATCTCTGTTCGGGAGTCATCTTACTCCACTCCACTGCTCGGCTGATGGCGCTCTCAAAATCAGCCTTGGTATAGGTGTAACCTACCCCAAACCCATCCTGTCTCTTGAACTACTGGATCATCATGCCGAGTTGTGGCTCTTTAGCACTGATCCAACTCAGGATTGAACGGAGGTAAAAGTTCTCATTCTGAACATCAGCTAGCTCCTCTCTCAAAGAAGCTAACACCTCCACCTGAGACAAACAGATCTCACACTCTTTATCAACTTCGACAGACTTCTCAGCTTTTAGCTTGATCAACTCCATTCTAATGGATAGACAGTTCTCACAAACAGTGGATGGAACTGACAAGGTCTCAAGCTTTAGCTTAGTCTGCTCCATCTCAGCTCTCACTCCAGCTAACTCGCACAATTGCTCATCACTCTTGGCTCTCAGCTCAGCTATACTAGCTAAATGGGATGGGCAGTCTACACAAGGTGCGACGACAGTGACATGAGCATATTTCAGCTCCTGCTGAGCGCTCTCAAGCTCAGTGGCCAATGCGTCTCTCTCATCTACTCTCTCTGTGTACCTGGACTTAAGAGTCGTCAGGTCACACAGCAGCACCTCACAGTTAGGGCAGTCTTCACTATCACCCAAGCAAGGGGAAGAAGACAGACTCTCAATCTTGGCATTTGCCGTGGCAAGCTCACTCTCAAGCTCATCTATCCTCTTCTTAGCCCCTCTAAGCAGTTTCTCCCTATACTTCAACTCCTGACTGTTCTGTTCTAGTAAATTAACAACTTCTTGTTCATAGGAAGATGCATTCTCGTCGTCGTCGTCGGAGTCGTCGGAGGAGTCCTTCTCTTTCTTCTCCCTAAGAGCCATTGAGCAGAAGCTCTTGTGGGGTCTTTGGTTGTGACGTGAGCGACTCTTCGGCTTGTCCCCGAAGCCCATGAAACAGAGGCCCGCCGGATTGTCCCTGTCCTTCCCCTTCCTGATCATGATATCTTCATCACTTGAACTTGAAGATGATGAGGAAGACGAAGATATCTTGGAGTATCTTTTCTCCATCTCGGCGAAGAAAGTCTCGTCTCGCTTCTTATTCTCACGCCTATAGTCCTTCAGGGCCTTTCTGAAGAATCTGGTCTTTGGCTTGCCTTTGGTGAAGGAGGAGCTGTCGTGCTTGCCAGGAGACGTCATGGTCACTACTAGGTTTAGAATCGGTTAAGATAATAGAAAAACCTAACCTCGCTCTGATACCACTTGTAGGACCGAAAGTAGCGACCAGAGGGGGGTGAATGGGCGCCTAAAAATTTCTTGCTAAACTATATTTTAATCCCAACATCCAAAGGAACTTAACCAGACAAATAATATTATCAAAGCAAATTACTGGAATAAAAACTAGTCTAGCTTAAAAATAATTATTATCTTAATCTAAATGATATTAAAGATAAACTAAATAAAAACTACTACAGTAAATTAAAACACCTAGAGAAATCACGAGATATTAATATTTTAATCTAGAAATAAGATATTAATTACATGAATAAAATATAGATCATTAAAAATTAATTCAGACTTAAACCGAAAATATTGCAGGTAAAATAAACTTAGACTAAAAAAATAACTGCGACTAATTTTTCTTTTCTTTTTATATGACCAGATTATACAGATAAACAGGAAATACGAAATAACCAATCAACTTTAACAGATTAAAAGATATTTCGAAATAGTCTTTTAGCTAATTAATTAATTAATAGATGATTATCTCTAAAAACGATCTACCAAGAAAAATAGTAGATTAGAACTTACCTTCGCATGCATGCTCATCTCCATGAACTGAAATCCCGTTTACCTCGCCGATCACGTCGTCCCGCATTACAGAGAATCCGACGCCAAGCTTCCTGTTGCCTAGAGTCTTCGCCTCGCCGCTGACGCCAGGCATGGAAGAAGCACTGTGCTGCGTTGAAAACACAGCCAAAAGCTGTGCGTGTTGTCACCGGTGCAAAGCACAATTTTCGTGGGGCCCGCTGCCGTGCAGCACACCAATGCCGGCTGAAAAAAACTTCCTGCTGCTTTTCGTGGATTTGTTGTGCCTGGAGTACACCGACGATGCGCAAATCACCACGGCTCCAAGCTTGGTGCTCGGCTGGACCGCCACGCAATGTCGAGAAAACACTACAGCAACGGACGACGTTAAATCGCAGATGAAAAACTTCGGAGAAGAAAAAATTTCGGTGGAAAGCGGACGGGAACCAGAAAAGTTGGAATGTAGATTGATCTAATGAAACCCGTCGACCATCCCCAATGGGATAGGGGCCTATTTATAGGTCAATCCTAATACATGAAAAGACTACTTTACCCTCGGGTAAAATAAACTGACTCTAAAATAAATTCTGAAAATTACTAAAATATTCTTAGAAAAATTAACTGACTCGAATAAAAATATTCTAAACTTAAAAACTAAATATTAATATCCTAAAAACGAATTAATGATAGATTGTCAGTTTTACGCCGAAACTGACAAAGCGTCCACCGTCTTCGCACCGGGTACCCGGATTGGGCCGACCCGACCCCGCAGCTCCCTCAGCCCGGCAATCGCTCGCCGCCCGTCTACCTGAGTCAAACCCAGTCAACAGACTAGTGGATCATCTGCCGCTCCTAGCCATGTACCCGGATTGGGCCAGCCCGACTCCGCAGCTCCTCTGCCCGGCCGTCGCTCACTGCCCGTGTACCTGAGTCACATGCGCCTCAGACTCGGCAGGTCTCCATCTCTCCCTTCCTTTGACTTCCGTTGACAATCACTCATCACATCTGGAATATCAAAACCATATTCTTCAACATGGTTTCTCACAAGACCCTTTGGTAACCTAATAAGCTTGTTCTTAAGTAAAAAATCAAATATTCTGTCGCACTTGGTCACGTCAAATGCAAACTTTACCTCACTGGGCCGACTCTTAGTGTGAGACGACTGTAACTCAGAGAAGGTGACGGGCTTGGCCTTACTAGACCAAGTCCACTCCGCGGTGTACATGTCGGCCGAGTCATCCTCGCTCTCCGATGATTCCTCATTGGAGTGCTCCATGACGTGCACCTCGGCCTTGAGCTTGTTTAGCGTCTTAGTGATTTTTCTACTTTTGGCTCGGCTTTCCTGAACCAGTGCCTTCTGCAAAACTTGACTAACTTCAAAGAAATCCTGGCCATCTAGTTTCTCCTTACGTTCGGAGTGTAAACCATTAAAAGATAGGTCAACCAAGTCCCTATTGGAAATGTTCAAGGTAAAACATCGGTTTCTAGTGTCCATAAAGCGCTTAATGTACTCAGAGACACTCTCACTAGTCTTCTGCCTAACCGATGTTAGATGTGAGAGCCTAAGTTCTATTTCCCCAGTATAAAAATAATCATGGAACTTCTGCTCTAACTAGGCCCAAGTCTGGACGGAGTTCGGCGGTAACCTTGAAAACCAAGTGAAAGCGGTGCCGGAAAGCGATAAGAAAAATAGTCTAGGCTTCAACACGTCCGACCCACTAGCTTCGCCACACTGCGCCAGGAATTGACCTATGTGCTCTAGGGTGGTCTTGCTACCTTCACCGTCAAATTTAGTGAATTCGGGAACCCTAAAGCCGTTAGGGTACGGGATAGTGTCGAAGTGGTCTGGGTAGGGCTTGTGGTAAGCCCTAACTTAACCCCTAGGTGACCAATCTGTAGACTCTCTAAATAGTGCGTGAATTCGCTCCTTGATGTCATCTACGCCTCCTGCCGGCACGCGTATCTCATGCGGGGCGTAACACGTGGTGGTATATAGGTGTGTCAGTCGTGCGGCTCCTCCTCTCGTGCCGGCTCATGATGAGGGACATTCTCGGGTCTATATGGGTGCGTGGGAGCAGGAGGTGTGGGCACCACGGAAAAAGGTAGCGTAGGCGCGAGCGCAGGTGACGTGTAATAAGTGGCAGGGGCGGTCTAACCAGCCATAGGGCTAGTATGACTGAGGGTGTAATGGCCGGTTAGACCGACTATTGCCGGCTGCTAAGGCTGGCACATGTCGGTCTGACGGACAGAGCTGTACGCGGTCTCGGCCATGGATGATGAGGCCGGAGACGCGATGGCTTTTACGGTACTCCTGTCGGTTCTACTGTATATGTGATAAATAAGGGGTACACGTGCAATCAGAGTTGGATAAGCGGCCTCGGAAAAGCCGAATCTTTTAAACATCGCCTCCATTCTAGAGTCGACCATAGTTTCTAGATGATTCGCAAAAGAAGCGCTAACGGCTTGATCTACGGTGGTGGCTATCTTTTGCTCAATGTCCCGAGAGGATAGTCGAGGGGACGATGGTGTTACCTTGTTCCCAGAGAGGCCGGGGATGTAGATGTCGCGCTTGACGAAGCCCCAATGGGTCTTGGTGAAGCACCCAAGAAGAAGAGTGCGTAGCCCCTCTGTCTTGGCCACGATCTCTGCCCTATCCTCCTTAGAGAGGTCGTCGAGGGTGGGGAGGATGATATTTCTATCATCGATTGTAGGATCGGAATAGGCGACTAGAGGGGGGTGAATAGTCGCCTCAACAAATTCTTACGAATTGATGACCTTTTCTAAACAACCAACGCGCCTCTAAAAGAACACGTGGAAGCAAATTTAATAACACAGCTAAATCTCCTATAAACCAAGTGATATCACCTTCCTGTCTGAAATGATGTGAAATGACAGATCGAGAGATCAGAAACACCAAATCTTTACTCTTGGTCGGACTATAAAATACCAACAGGGCCTTAATTGGTGAATGAGCGACCGACACAAGGGGTCTGTCGGACTTTGAATTACCGACACACTCTTTCAGTCGGTATATGAATCACCGACTACCCAAATCGGTCACTGAAATGTCGACTGAATGCAGTAAACCCAAAAACCAGATAAAAATCAAACTTCAGTACAGACTCAAAAATAAGTATGAACCAAGGATTGGCATTGCATGAATTTGAACAAAATAAACATGGCCACCAGGAGATAATCAATGACAAATGCACAGGAAACCGAAAACATTAGTGATGATTAATCGTCCTGTTAGCCATCAATGAGACCAAAAAATCTCAACGCATCAACCAGAGACTATCAGAACCAAAATTCTGCTCAAACAGAGAAACAAGAAAAAATAACATGAATAATGTTTTCTCACAACTACTAGCAAAATGAATAACACAAGATGATGAATAGTGTTGATTCTGTTACTTGTAAGATGAAGGCATTTTCATGACACCAAACATCCAACAGAGACAGAGGAGGCAAATAATCTGAACCGAGCACAAAACTTCAACCGAAAGAAACTGCACAATACTTTACTGTGAAAACTGAAATAATATTTGAGAACAATGGCTTCCCAGCCGCAATGTTTATATGGGCTAATCCAGATCAGCAGTGAAGCACAAAGTCTCATAGCAGCAAAAGAAAAACCGAAAGAGAACCAGAAATAAAATTGGCTACCAAAGCCTTACCGGATGATGCACAGGAATTCAAAGAAAAAAAATCATAAATAGTAAATGGCAGGAACAGTATACCGGACTCCTGAGACAAGCAATCGGTGATGCTGTCTCATCTGCAGATTAAATCCAACCGAAAAGTACCAATGAAGAAAAAAAACCGGAAACAGCAAATTTCTGATAAAAATCGGAACCTGGCGGCTGCTGTTCTGGAAGAAATCTCGGTGGCAACAGCAAGCGATGCTCTGGATGTTCAGGATGGCGGCGCTATAGCTGTCCGGGACGGCGATACAGTGCTGCTCCGATGAACAGTGCGCAATGAAGAAAAATGACCGAAAGCAGCACAAAAATGAAGGGAAAAGATGAACTAAAATTTCTGGATTAGAAGCCCAAAAAGTTCAGCCAAAAAGTTCCCTAAACCCTTAGGCATGGGGTACTTTATATAGGCAAGCCTATTAAGGTATTTCCCAAAATTCCATTAGGGTTTAATTACCAAGAAATTACATAAATGCCCTTGTGTATTTTCAGAATTAATAATTCTGAAAAATACACAAAAGTTTACACCTAATTTATTACATCATTTAACTTATTCTTTTAGTATTTTTTCAGAATTAAAAATTTAGAAAAATACTAAAAGATTACACTTAATCTAGACGACTCAACAGAAAAATAAACTCCTATTTATTGAAATATAAAAACATTTTTTGATACGACGGTTTTTAGCCGAAACCGAAAAAGCCTTCTAGATCTTCGACATGTGTCACCCGTTTGCGAACTCGACTACCAGCAAGTCTCTCCCGCTCTCGATCCCTCGAGCAGCCTTGTCACTTGCACTAGCCTCCCTTTCGCTGACTTGGTCAACACATTGTCTTGATCATCAGTTCGTCCATGTCTTGCCTCATCTCCATGTGTACGCCTGAGATCACTTTCAAATTCCCCCGGCTTCCTTGACCATCTGGTATCAGGCTCCCTACCTGACCCTGATCACCCGCCATCGACAGTTGACTAGCATCTCAACCCTACACACATGACACAAGCAAAATACGCACCTCCATGCAACCCATGCCATTACTCATACAATCAGGCAGTTTAGACAGACAATCTTGTCAATCACTCATCATCAAGATAAAAATCACAGTGCAAACCTCACTTGGTATCTCATCGATCTCCACGCTCCCCACTAGATCCATTGGCGTCGAAGGTCCCATTGATGTAGATGTAGTAGACATACCCGTCACCGATGTGGTAGTACTTGGCATGTTTTTCCCCAGCGGAGTCGCCAAAAAGTGTGTTGACACTACAATCCAACGATCAAAGTGCCAAACGCACTGATGTCGATTCGACGATCTAAAAGCGTGTGGATACTTAGAGATAAAACCCTAGGCATGACACGACACCGACGTCGCGTTCCGATGACCCGTGATAGTGACAAGGGATGGTGGAGTCGCTAGGAAATTAAACAATATAAAAAATATTATTCAATTAACCGAGTTGTAGATGAAAATTAGGGCCGGTTGGACCGAAGCCTAGTTGGCGGTCAGACCAGCCAAGGTAAGCCAGTCAAACCGACACTATACCGCCGGTCAGACCGGTGGTGCGGAGGGTTTGGCCGAGGGTAGCCTTCGGCGTGTTCTACGAAGTGTGACCGAAGGGGCTCTGGCCTTCGGTCTCCGGTCGGTCGGACCGAAGGCTAACCTCAAGTCAAACCGTACAGTGTCCGAAGGGGGTCTCCGAAGGTGTACTCCGGCGCTAGTGCGAAGCATTCCTGAGGCCTCCTGTGAAGCCCGGTTGCACCGACCGTGCACCACTGATCAGACCGGTGCGTGCCGGCAATGGGATTATGGCCCGACACAACCCGTCAACGCCGGTCAAACCGATAGTGACAAATCCAATCGCCCGGGTCCTTCGTCGATTGTCTTACTGTTGGTATCTTTGCTTGGGGGTTCTTAGCGAAGATGGACGAGAAGAAACACTGCAAAAACACCAAGAAACTAGATGCAATTCGGCCAAGAGACTGAATCACCAATAAAAACCGATAAAATGATAGAAATCCATTACGTGGATGAAACGTGTGATTCATAAGCGAATCAACAAGGCTTACCGTGATTATGATGCGGTGGACGGAGAGTTTACAGTGCAAACTCATAAAGATGGACGTTACTAGGCTAATCCTAGGGCAAGGAAAGTAGATTGAAAGGTAAAAGAACAATTCAAGGTAAAAATAATAGATTGGATCTATTAGGGTTTCAGGGGGAGAGTGATACATTGAATAGGCATTGCCCCTTTATTTATAGGGGTTGGACATGACGTGCATGGGCTCTAATTTGAGTTAGATACGAGTCCAAGTCATTAAAAATTAATTAGGGATAAAAATACCCTGAAATCACTGATCTGACTTGGATTTAGGTTAATCCGGTCACACCAGCCTTATAGGGCCAGTCAGACCGAAGTGGGTCGGTCAGACTTGCGGTACATGGCCGGTCAGACCGGCCTGTGCCAGGGCTTGGCATATTTTCAATCCAAAATACCAATTTTGACTTTTTGACAATTTTTACCATTAATGCCATTTTTTGCTATCAACAGAAGTGTGTCTTATTACGTGAATTGATGTCCTTATTACAGAAGAAGGGAGAGGTATTTATAGGTAGGGACCTAATAGGGAAATACTTCTCTACCCTCTAGTTACAACCGCTATAGTGGACTCTATTTACATGTCCCTATAGGTGTAAAATGGTAAACACACGTGTGAACACCCTCGTAAAGCGAACGTCTTGTCCCGTTTTGTGGCGCCCCTTCGGAGCCAAGGCCTCCGGGAGGCAGTTAGGTGATGGGGGCCACCTGGACGCTTTACGGTTTTGGATTCCTCCTCGTGCGCCGTTGTCAGGGCTAGCGCCAAGGACTCTGGGCTTCCTCACTTCGGATTACCGCAGTGATGGTAGAAGGCTTCACACCTGGTATGCTCCGAAACTATCCTTCAGAGCTGTCCGCCTAATGGCAGGACTGATGGGATTATTTCCCCCCCCCAACACTAATTATGTCATGTTGGCGCAAAAGTTACACCAACAGGTTCTCTGAGATCAAGAACGAACAAACAATGAGTTTGTGATTTAGGACTGACTCGAGCCTCCGAACAGGATAACAGCTCGAGTAGTCCGAACGTGTGTATGGAATAACTTATCCTTTGGTCCCCCCTTTACAGGGTATAGAGGGGGGTATTTATAGGTAAAAATGCATAAGGAAAAGACCTAATTGCTCCTAGATTATAACCGACATAGTGGAAACTATTAGGTGTCAGGAACAAGGTTCACTACAACAAAACAGGCAACTTCCGTCGGCCAAAGCCGACGGAAGTTAGCCCTTTCCCGACGGAAGAAGCCAACTTCCGTCGGCAAAACGCTATCTTCCGTCGGCCTTTGGCCGACGGAAGCGCGGCGACGGAAGTTAGCTAACTTCCGTCGGCGGCCGACGGAAGTTAACTAACTTCCGTCGGCTTGACGTGGCCGACGGAAGTTAGCGCCGAACACTGCCACGTCACCAGGGGGGCTTTAACTTCCGTCGGCCAGCCTGGCCGACGGAAGTTAGGGCCAGCTAACTTCCGTCGGCTTTGACCATAGCCGACGGAAGTTAGCCTTTCTGCCCACGTGGCCGAAACCAGCTAACTTCCGTCGGCTATGGTCAAAGCCGACGGAAGTTACCTGGTATTTTTTTTTTTATTTTTTCCTGGTTCCCCTACTCACACTCACATCCAACCACAATTTCACATACATTCACAATACACATCCAAAATCACATTTCACATCCAAAATCACATTCAAACTTCACATATAACATCCAAAACCACATCTCACATCCAAAATCACATCCACACTTCACACATCACATCCAAAATCACATAATATAACTGAATTCACATCCAAAGTCACAGTAAACATCTGAATTCACATATAACATCCAAACTCACATACAAATTCACAAAACACAGCGAGAGCCACATACAAAGTCATATTTGTCCATATACTCACTGATCGCCCACATTTGGGTCGTGGGCGCCGCCGCTGCCTCCTGCTTCGTTCACATTTGCCCCGGAGGCTCCATCCTGGCCAGGCGTACGGAAACACTGAAGAAATAGACAAAATTAGAAACGAACTCAACTACACTTCTAAACGCTAACTTAGGTATTTAGGAGGTACCTCAGGTGATGTAGGAGATAGTGGTGGTGGCGGGGGAGGTAGTGGTTGGAACATAGACATGTCAAATCCACTGTTTTGCTGGGCTAGTTGCTACACATGTTGTAATGTAATCAGTTAGTTCTAAACCTATTTCTGAATACTTTTGAACTGCAACACTCTAAAGTAAGCTTACTTGGATCAACACATGTTGTTGTGCTAAGCAGGCGGTATAGTACTCTTGTTGTTTCCTGTTGTGCTCGTTTACCCGCCTCAATTCCTCCCTCATCCGAACCATCTCCGGGGTTTCTTCTGAGCGACGACGGCTGGAGCCAACTCCGACGGAGCTCTGCGACGATTGAGCTGACTTCTGAGCTCTCACCGCTCTCGAGTCAATAACTCCATTGAACATGGAGTACCTGCAACATTAACAGGGGTTAGTTACCATCACAATACCATACACAAAACATTAATAAAAACATTGTCTCACCGTCCATGGCTTTTGCCACCTCCGCTGGAGTACACGGCCATTTGGTCCACAGGTTCTCTCCGCCAATCATAGTTCTCTCCATGGAGTTGAACCATGTGTTCACCATACTGCGCCTGCAAAAAACATGTCCGATTAGCTAGACGCAGAAAAATGAAATTACGTGAACTCTTAATAACATCTCACCAAATGGTCCGTGGCTGTCTGGCTACACAAGACATCTGGCTGTGCCGGATCGCTTCCTTTGTGACCAGAGGTATACACCTCTATGTCACTTGGCACGTTGCCAGATTTAGCTTCCTGTGCATTAGAAATGAGTTAGTCGCATTACAATGTATCTATAGCTAGAGAGTGACAGATCGGTCTTACCAAGCGTTTAGCGTGGCGAATATGTCCGTCGGCACCATATCTGTGCTTCGGATCCGTCCCGCGGCATTGTCTTTTCTGCTCGGAAGTCTTCTTAAATGCTGCTGAAGACCAAATCTTGCAGAATTCAAAATAGGCGTCCTCGCGGTTTGCCAACCACGGAATCCTCACCTGAACAGAGATGCTATTTGTATTATATGACAACAAATCTCAACAATCGAAGAGGTAAAAAGTTAGAATTGTTTACCGAACGGTATTCTTCTTCAGTCAAATAGACCGACGATGAGCCCATCGCCTTGCTCATTCGTTGCCCTAGCTTCTCCTTGTAGTAAGCATTGTTCGCTTGAATGCGGGCATACGAAATGGCGTCCTTCACCACCTTATGCGCATTGTTGTTGAAGACTACAAGCGCATGGTTATGGTGATTGCCGACTTCTGGCAAGCAAAAGCGTAACTGCAAAAATAATGATTAGTATAGTGTTGTAACTCGAAAATTCTAAAAGAAAATTGAAAAAACACTTGCATACCCAGAAGTCATGAGACACCGCCCCCTGAGCAGTTCCGTGTCGCCCGTCAGGAGCGAACCGGTACTGGTCCCATGTTTGGCATAGAACCCGCTCACCGGTCGGCATTGTCAGCATCCCTGGGTAGTGCAGACGGCACAGGTTACCCAATATCTGGTTAACCTGTCTGACCCTCGAAGTGCCGTCGAACCGAGAGTCAATCCAAGATCTAGAAATACATAATAAATAAAGTTAATCAGTTTAGTGAAAGAAATTTTTTGAAAACAAAAGCAAAACAACAGAAGAGTATTACACTTACCCGTCACCAACAGGCGTAATCTCGATCTTGGCTCCACCGGAAGAGACTACTGGTGGAGCGACCAAGTGACTCGTCCTGAAAGTTACCGAGGACCCGCCGGCAGCCTCAGCACCTTCCTCCTGACCCGCACCCTCCGGGAGATCCCCCTGCCCCGCACCGGCCTCTGGGTCATCCCCCTGCCCCACACCCTCTGGGTCATCCCTCTGTGCCGCACACTCTGGGACATCCCCCTCTTGCCCGCCACCCACCGGCCGATCATCCTCATGACCCGCACTCTCCAAGTGTTGTTCCTCCTACAAAACAGTATTGAAACAATTAGTAATAGTTTATAACTGGCATAAAAAACAATCTGAAAGTTACCTCCTCATCTAGTTGAAATGCAATAGGCCGACCAATTAATGTCGGATCTATGCATCTCAGGAGCTGCTCTTGACGACGTCTGTTTGAAGAAGAGGAACTACCCTGGAATAGGGTGTCCTCCTGACTCTTCGGTGTACTCGCCGGAGTACTCGCCGATGAACTCCCCAAGCGGAAGAGCTTCCTCGTGACAGTCTTCTTATTTTTCGACATCCTGTTCAAAATAAGCACAAACAAGCATTTATTAGTAAAGAAGGTTTGTACATATGAAAAAACATGTAATATGAAGTATATTGCATATCCATGTATCAAAACAATTACTTGTCAATTATCATCAAAATCAGGATCAATTTGTCCTTTTCTCCCCAAAGCACGCCATGTTACTTTTTTCTTCTTATGTTGGTGTTTCCTTTTCTCGGGAACTGCCACATCATTAGAATCGCCGAGAAAAGAATCTGTCGACGATTCTGACTCTACATTAAACGAAGTCGGCAATTCATCATCTTGATAAACCTCATCGACCTCTTCAACCTCCAATTGATAAGCGTCATCACTAGGGGTTTGTAGACGTTCCCGAGGATTCACTTTGTAGACTACCCACCAAGCACTTAATTTTTCACATGGGTAGGGCATATAATACACCTGCTCGACTTGATGAGCAAGGACAAAATTGTCGCAACTAGATAATCGTTCCGCGTGTTTGACTTCAACCATCCCAAATTGGTTTTCACGAGTACCATGTTTAGGGTCGAACCAATCACAATCGAAGAAGACTACTTTAATCTCCTTATTCCCGGCAAATTTGTACTCGATTATATTTTGATGATTCCATAATACATAGTTTCGTGTCCTTGTCCATCAACGACCCTTGTAACAACACCAGTATTAGTTGTTGCCGCTAGAGGTCGATATGCTTCAAATATAGTTGAACGGAAGCGGAAACCATTAACATCATAGCGACCGTAACTTTTGGCACTAATACTCCCATAAGAGAGCTGTCGCAAGTCTATATGTACATTGTCAGCGAGCACGCACTGCAAATCATAAGAGATTATAAGATAATTAACCCAGTAGAGTAAAATAATACGTGTCAGAAAAGGTAAGGATTTACATGTTCTCTGAACCAAGTGAGAAAACTAGGCCCGCCATTTACTCCTTCTCGACGCAATTTATCTAATTGCTTCTCCGTTGGTTGACGACCAGATGGCAAGTATTTCGAATCAAACATACTGTCAATGTAACGAATAGGTAAACAAACGGGTATAAAATTTGGAGGTAAAATATAAAACTAAAACGAATCACTTACGCGAAATATTGTTCCATCTCTTCCATATTTGAGTACATGTAGAGCAAGGCATTTGTTCGTTCTTCCTGAGTTACATAATATGTCGTGGAAACACCAACAGTTATGCCCTTCCACCCAAATATTTGGAGATCACTACAAGGATGGTCTTCATCCATATGGTACCGTGTAGCAGGTGTGTTGACATTGTGATGCTCAGCGAAGTATACACTAGTGAAGTATGCTATCTCTTTCAATTTAAATTCTTCTGCGATGCAACCTTCAACTCTGGCCTTATTACCAACCATCGCTCTAAGCTTCTTTAGGGACCTTTCAATATGATACATCCACCTATATTGCACAGGGCCACCTACCTTAGCTTCATATGGCAGATGAACCAGTAAATGTTGCATTGGATTGAAGAACCCTGGAGGGAATATTTTTTCCAGTTTACATAAAAGTACCGGGATCTCTTTCTCTAGCATCTCCATCATATCTTTCTTAATTTCTTTCGCACAAAGTTGTCTATAAAAATGGCTCAGCTCAGCTAACGCCTTCCACACATCATCATTCAGGTACCCACGAAACATTACAGGAAGGAGTCTTTCCATTATTATGTGGTAATCGTGACTTTTCAATCCATTTAATTTCCCTGTCTTCAAGTTCACAGCTCTTCTAAATCCTGCGGCGTAACTATCTGGGAATTTCAAATTTTTCAACCACCTCATTACTTGTTTTTTTTCTTTAGGTTTTAAACAAAATGGGGCACGTGGCTTGCCACCACTATTCGTCAACTCAAGGGTTGGTCGATTACAAATCTCAGCTAAATCTCTTCTCGCCTTTACATTATCTTTTGTCCTGTCAGTAAAATCCATACATGTACTTATAATGCTTTCACCAACATTACGTTCCTGATGCATAACGTCAATGTTGTGCATCAGAATTAGTGATTTGACGTACGGCAGTTCCCATAAACCACATATGTGAGTCCAATTATGTTCGGTTCCGAATCCTACAAATCCATCCTCATTTTCATTAAGGACCAACTCATTCAGCATATCAGCGATTTCTGTACCATTTAAACGCCTTGGTGGTCCCTTTACAACAATGTTGTCCTTCTTGAAATTGTTCCTCTGTAACCTAAATGGGTGATTCATGGGCAAAAAGCATCTATGGCAATCAAAGTAACAAATCTTTCCCCCGAAGTTCAGACGGAAACAATCTGTGTCCTTTGCACATATCGGGCATGTCAACCTTCCATGACAACTCCAACCAGAAAAAATACCGTATGCCGGAAAATCGTGAACCGACCACAGATACGCAACTCGAAGATTGAATTTTTGTTTCTGGTCATAGTCATATGCTTCAACTCCTTTCCACAATTGTTTCAACTCTTCAATTAAGGGCTTCAACATCACGTTTAGTCGTGTTCCAGGATGATCTGGACCGGGTATAATGAGACACAGGAACATAAATTCATATTTCATACAAAATGAAGGTGGAAGGTTGTATGGAATAGCAAACACGGGCCAACAAGAGTACGACGATGCCGTTACATTGAAAGGCGTGAATCCATCAGTTGCCAACCCGATGCGAACATTCCTTGCATCACTAGCAAAGTCTGCATCAAAATCATCTAGAGCCTTCCATGCCGCACCATCAGATGGGTGCACCATTACTTCATTATTCTCACGTACACCTTCTTTATGCCATCGCATATGTCTAGCGGTTTTCTTTGATAGAAACAATCGTTTCACCCGAGGTGTAAGAGGCATGTAACGAAGTTGCTTATGAGCAACCTCTGTCGTCACCTTCTCTCCGTCTTCATTTACGACCTCTACGAATCTCGGTTTACCACATTTTAAGCATTTCACCTCATTACTATGTTCTTTCCAGAACAGCATACAATTATCTCGGCACACATCAATCTTCTCATACTCCATACCGAGAGCAGAAAGCATTTTCTTTGACTGATACATGTCTTTCGGCACCTTATGGTTCTTAGGAAGGATATCGCTGATCAGATTCAAGAGCTCCTTATAACAATTGTTTGAAAATGCAAACTTTGACTTAATAGCCATAATACGAGTCACGAAAGCGAGAACGCTTACGGTGGTGTGCTCATGCAATGGCTCTTCTGAAGCTCGAAGGATGTCGAAAAACTTTTGAACCTCCGGTGTTAGAGGATCCTCGGGGTTTGATTCAAACTCCGGTCGTATAGCATCAACCATCTCATCCATCCTATCGTCAGCAACGCTATCATCTTCTTCTTCCACTACTAATACCGTTTTTTCAAGGCCTGTCTCGCCGTGAAAAGACCAAACTTCATAACCTGGCACGAAACCATATTTGCAAATATGCAATGACAACGTCCTCTTGTCTTGCCAACGAGAATTTCTGCACTTCATGCATGGGCACCTCGCGCCAGTGTTTGTTGTCAAAGCGAATGCACGATCAACAAATTTCTCAGCGTTGATTACCCACTCCCTCGTGTGAGCTCCACTTTTCATCCAACCACTATACATCCACCGTCGGTCGTCCTCAGCCATTCTATATGCAAAACATTCATTCAATCAAGAAGATTCACGCACTGGCCGCTATAAAAGGGCTCGCAACATACACACACCCTGGCCACCCCCCGCCTCCGCCTCCGGACAACGGAGGGGAAGCAGAGGCGGCCGGGCGGCTGGCGACGCAAGGGGAAGCAGAGCCCACCGGCGACGCGATTCACCATGGCGTCCGGCGGTGACCGCCTGGACGCCTAGTCGACGCAGGCGATGCCGTGACAACCATGGTCTATAGGAAAAAAGATAGGTCCTAAACCCACCCAAGAGTGACCGACAAAACGTGGTATTTATGACGAGCCATGAGTCCGAACGAAATTTCAGCAGCATAACCCCGCTGTTCTCCAATTGCACGCCTGATAGTGGTGCAATGGAGAACAACAAGGTTATGTTACTGAAATCTCATTCGGACTCATGACTCATCATAAAACCACGCTCTGTCGCCCACTCTGAGGCTGTCCAAAAAGGGACAATTCCGGACCTGCACATCTCACACGCATGACACGTGTGAGACATGTTGGTCCGAAACGGGTGACGCATAGGTTTCGTTACACTATCTACGTTGTTGTCAAATAAAAAATTGCATACGAAAAGAAATATATATAATAAAGTATATATATGTAATACTAATCACCGTAATGAAATCATCAACAAACCAAAAATTAATACAAGAATTTAATTAATAGCATATATAATAGAACATCGCAAACGAAACACTTGTAATAGCATAAATAGTCAACGTAATGAATCAATTTCCACTTGACATGCACTAGCAATTGAATCAATTATTCATTTTATCACATACTACGACAAAATTTAAGTGTCTATCATACACTATCAATCTCGATCAAAATTTAAGTGCCACTACGACAAAATTGTATTCCGATAGGTACTAGCAAAAATAATTGTTCGTTGAGTATCAGACCGAAACATTCGGCAAGCATATTCACAATTTAACTCAATTCACAATTCGATTCTATTCACAATACAATTCACAAAGTAACAAACTATTCAATCACAATGCAATGCAAGTGAGGGGTAAATTAAAATTACTTGGCGGACGACGACGGTTGGCGGGTGATGACGGACGGTAGTGGTCGGCAGGCGACGACGAACGGTGGGCGGCGACGGCGGGCGGCGGTGGCGACGACGGCCGGGAGGGGGCGCGGCGGCAGGCGGGGGCAATGCGGCAGGAGGCGCTAGCCAGTGGCCGGAAGGGCCGGGGGCGGCCGGGCGGGTGGGCGGCGGCTGGGAGGCGGCCGGGCGAGCGGCGGCCGAGCGGCGGCTGAGCGGGCGGGCGGGCAAGCGGCGGCCGAGCGGGCGGGCGGCGGCGGCCGGGCGGGCAGCGGCGAGGGCGGGCGGCAGCGCCCGAGGCGGGAGGCGGCCGGGCGGGCGGCTCCCGAGGCGTGCGGCGGCCGGGCGGGCGGCGGCCCGAGGCGGCGAGGGCGGGCGGCGGCGAGAGGCGGCCGGGGCGGGAGGCGGCGGCGGGCTGGGCGCGGGAGGCGGCGGCGGCGTGGGCGCGTACAGGGAGTTAGGTCTCCCTGTACGCGCGCGCGGTTGGGAAAACCTCCCCCTAACTTCCGTCGGCCAGCATTAAAGCCGACGGAAGTTAGCTAACTTCCGTCGGCTTTAATGCTGGCCGACGGAAGTTAGGGGGATCCGATCGGCCACGGAAAAACCCTCGCTAACTTCCGTCGGCCACTGTCAGAAGCCGACGGAAGTTAAATTAACTTCCGTCGGCCTCCAGGGGCCGACGGAAGTTATTTAACTTCCGTCGGCTTGCCCAAAAGCCGACGGAAGTTAAAAAGGCCGACGAAAATTTCTAGTTTTCTTGTAGTGGTTATAATAGGTAAAATACTACAAGGCAGATGGATAGGCCAAACATCTCGTCAATCTTGTCCTTCAGCTTCGGGACCTTTATCTCTCATTCGGAGGGTTCACCAAGGCTTCGTATCGCCGCACCCTTCGGCCTGACGCCTCTACCTCCGAACGAAGGCTCGCCAGCTTCGGAGCCTTTCTTAGCCTTTGAAGTATTAATCCTTAAGTCCTGAAAATGGAGTAATTTCCCCCAACATGTCATAAGCATGACTTTTATATCTTAAAAATCTAAATCATGGTCACCACTTAATCTGGTAACTATCATGTGTAGGTTGATTGCTTTTACTATCTTTTACATGTCTGGTAGCTAAGTCCTTTTAATTGGATGCTAATATGCAACTTAATCATCTAAATGATTTTCATGGAAATCTTGTATTGAAAATGATAAAAATCATGAAATTGATATCCATGCTTTATGTGCTAAAATAAAAAGATATAGGTGGGTTTTCTTTGTTGCATTGTTTTGTTCTAGACTGCTTATAATAGCACTTTGGTATGAACTAGGACTTTACAATGTATGCCATGCCCAATGCTTTAAGCTTCTGATGATCCTTGCTTGACTTAGGTTTAGCTTGGTCGGTCAGTATAAGGTTGACAACAAAGAACCCCTAGCAATAAATCAAAATGAAAAATAAATGAAAAACATGAAAATGTTGGATAACGAGTTTTCTGAAGCTTCATGTTTTTGGATAAGTGTATCTTGGTAGATATTTGATAGCTTTTGCAATTTACGCCTTATCATGCCTATCAACTAGTCTGAATGGTGATGCTTTTATTTGCAAAACTTGAAAAATGTTTGGTCATGATTTTCTTTAGATATTATTTAACTGAGCTGATCTCAAAATATGTTAAGGACAATATCCATTACTTATCTTGCAAGTTCATGCAGTTGCTAGTACTCATATTTGAGAAGCTTGTGTTTACACTCCACCTGCATTCTCCTGCATATTCATACCTTTTGCATTACTCGTATCACCTTGATGCTTGTATTGCCAAAGGGGGAGAAATTACACAGGGTGATTTGGGGGAATGCTGATTCAAAAAGGGATTTTTTTTTGTCAAGTGACAAGTTTTGGTTCTTTTCTGAGTTATTGTGGTCACTTGTGAACTACTCTTCAAACTATCTCTGTTTATACTAAAGTTGTCAATGCACACATCAAGGGGGAGAATGAGAAACCAAGTTGAGATGTGCCTTGGTTTTGTTAGCAATTAGTGATTGACAAGTATAGTCTTGTAAACCAAATTTGGGAATTATGTTTTCTAAGTGAAGTTGGCTTTTGGTTTGGTTTGTAGTTTGAAGTTATTGTGCACCAAAGGGTTCGGTGTTTGGAAAACATGGTTGCATGTCTCTAGATGTGCAGGAAGGGGATGCAACTTCACTATCAACAGCAAGTGATCAGGACCAGGTGGGAAGCTTGGTGCCGAAGGATCAAGGAAGTTGGGTGAAGTCAAGGTTGGTCCAAGAGTTGTTTGGAGGCTCTCTAGATGGAGGGTCTCGTAAACAGGTACACCGAACAGAGACATGCAATCAAAGACCTCCGAAGCGAGGCACTTTGAAGGTGTGCTTTGGAGGGAGGCACTTCGAAGGGTGGCAGATGAAGACCTCTAAAGTGAGGCACTTCGAAGATGTGTTCGGAGGGAGGCACTTCAAAGGGTGGCGGACGAAGGCCTCAAAAGTGAGAAACTTTGAAGGTGTGCTCCAGAGGGAGACACTTTTAAGATGTACTTTGAAGGGGAACTTCAAAGGTGTGTTTTGGAGGGAGGTACTTCAAAGGGTGGCAGATGTAGACGTCGAGAGCAAGGCACTTCTAAGGTGTGCTCTAGAGGGAGGCCCTTCGAAGAATGGTGGACAAAGGCCACAGAAGTGAGACACTCTGAAGGTGTGCTCTAAAGGGAGACACTTCGAAGGGGTACTTCGAAGTATGGATGGCTTGTCGTGGATTTAGCCATGCTTGGCTTCAGTACATGGACAGACGATGACCAAGCTTGAGGAGCTATGGAGTCGCAGTGGTCCACTACGGAGACATGGTGCAAAGGTGGAAAGTGCTTTGATGGCTTCAGCTCAAAACCATCACACTCGAAGTCAAGACTTCATTACAGTGAAGCCTAAGCCTCTGCATTTCAAAGTCTACAACTAAAGTCACTCAAGCACTTCATCAAATGTTGTGAGGCTCAGTCAAAATGAAGCCACAAAGCCGACACATTGTGGAACTTCAAATAAAGTGTAAAGTCGAACTACCTGTAATACCCCTTCGACTATGTGAGATAGAAAAATTGTAAACCCTAGAGGTATTGTAGTCTCTTCTCATGTTTGTCTAGTCTATAAAATAAAGGGTGGGTTGAGGTCTAGGGTAACACTTTTTCCTAGGTTTAGAACCTTCCGCTTTACTGATTTTCCTAGGGCAAGCCACCACAAATATACTCAGATTTGAGAGGGTTTTTTTTGTGTTCATTTTCTTGCAATTAAATTTATGTTCGATCTTTGATTGATATATTGCATGAACTTGTAAGTGTGTTCTTATTTCATGCTTGTATGCATTGAGTACTTTTTAGCATCTTTGTGTTCTTTGTTTCCAAAGGATGGAATGCTTCTCTGATGCTCTTGTGACTTGATTTACGTGGATTACTTCTATCACCTTGTGTGAATCCCTGAAAATCCATGAGCAAGTTTACACAAACGTTTTTTATTTGTGATTCTTAAGAACAATAGTACATTTCACTATGTTGTGTCATAGAGGCCAAGCCTCAAAATACACTAGCGAATCTATACTTTATAGAATTTGTGTGCGAATCCTATTTTACAAAAGCCCATAACGAACCCTTTCTGCAAGGTTGAAGTTGTGTGAGTTGTTTTGTGCGAAGCGTAGTGTGAAGCCAAGTGTGGAGTACTCCTTGTGAAGTTGAACTTGTGTGCTGAGTTCATTGTGGGAAGCCCAGTACGAAGCCTTTCTGTGTGTGGAGTCTTGTGTGAAGTTCTTCTGAGCTCTAAAGTACAGCCCAATGCGAAAGTCTATTTTGGAGTGTTATCACTAGCTTCGAACTAGAACCAGAGAAGGTTGTTTTCAAAGTCTGTTTCTAGAGAAAAATTTTTAGCTCACATTCACCCCCCTCTGGTCACCTATTTCGGTCCAACACACAGTTAAGTTGAAAGGTGCTGCCTTGTTAGTTACTAAATCTGAAATTTCTGAATTAATTACCCATTAATATGTTTGTTATGCTTTGATTTGCAAAAAGGCTTTCTTTACAATTGATTATTTGTCAACCTCTTTACCGATTGTTATTCCAGATCTTTTACATGAGTTTGTTGATGTGTTTCCAAGTGAAATAACTATTAGGCTGCCATCTATGAGAGGAATTGAGCATCAAATTGATTTGATTCTAGGAGACACTTTATCAAACAGTGTGTGTTATAGGACCAACCCTAAAGAGACTAAGAAGATTCAATGTCAAGTATAAGATCTACTTGAAAAAAGGGTATGTACATGAAAGCCTTAGTCCTTATATTGTTCCGGATAATTTGGTACCTAAGAAAGATGGATCATAGCATATGTGTGTCAATTGTAGAGCTATTAATAACATAACTATTCAATATCATCATATTATTTCTAGGTTAGATGATTTTCTTGATGAATTAAGTGGCTCTATTGTGTTCTCCAAAGTGGACTTGTGTAGTGGCTAACACCAAATAAGAATGAAATTGAGTGATGAATGGAAGACTACGTTTAAAACTAAATTTGGGTTGTATGAATAGTTAGTGACGCCTTTCAATTTGACTAATGCACCCAGTACATTTATGCGACTCATAAATGAAGTTTTACAAAATTTTATTAGGCGATTTGAGGTGGTATACTTTGTTGATATACTTATTTACAACAAGTCTAATGTCAAACACAAGAAACATCTACGTGTTGTTTTTATTGCTTTAAGAGATGAATGTTTGTTTGGTAACCTCGAGAACTGTATGTTTTGCACAGATCGAGTTTCTTTTTTGGTTATGTTATGACTCCATAGGGTATTTGTAGGACCGAAAGTAGCGACCAGAGGGGGGTGAATGGGCACCTCGACAAATTCTTTCAAATTGATGGCCTTCTCTTTTAACACCCAACACTCCTCAAAAGACAACTAGCAGAAATAAACAAGTTCACACACGAAATCACAGGAGAAAGCCTAGTGCTATCACTCTCCTGTCAAATGTGAAATGAAGCGACAGTCTGAGAGATCATCAGCACTAAAAATAATCTAGCCTAAAAACGACCGGTGTCCTAATCGAAAAGACACCACTATAATGCTTAAAGGCAAATTAAGATAACTCACAGTACAACTGACATCCCCACAAAAATTTCACTAATTCACAGATAATCCATCAAACACATACAGTTTATCCTCAAAACATGGGTAGTTCACAAATATGAGGAAGCACAATAATTAACGCATTTAATCTAAATAAATGCAGTAAATAAAATGTGCATGCAGTAATTAAATATACCCAGAATATTCAAGAATAAATAATACAGTGCACGAGAATCAAAGAAAAAATGGATTACTGTTCTTTCAATTGGTGAACTCTTGTTCTGTGTTTGGTCTTCACGCGATCTGACTCTGATCCCAGCGCGTCACGCGCTCTAGTTCTCCCCCGCGCCGTTCACTCTGCCTAGCCTGATTCAAGATCTCACGCGCGCTGAGGGTCCTGTGCTGAGTGCGCTTACGCACTTGAGAACTAGGCACCTTGCGGATACAGCAATAGCAGCTTGGTTTCACACGAACCGCACCTAGCGCTGGGTGAAGAGGGCTTCGGTCTAGACGCTAGCCCCGATTCCCGGCAGAATGAATCGGCCAAGCGTAGGAAAAAACAGGAGGCGTGTGCTATGCACACAGATTGGTGAGGCGTCCTGGCTACCAGCTTGCATCCATGTGCGCAAATCCCAAGACAACACGAGAACACGCTGCTGTGCGCAATCGCTTGGACGATGAAATTCGGCGGAGAAAAAAAACGCGTTGGAGGCTAAAATTAGATGCAGCCGGGTGGTCTGGAGGAAACTGTGCGCGCGTCAGTGAGTTGCACTTCGGGCGGAGCCTGGCTATAGAAAACTGGAGGCTATACAGGACACCGACCTGTACTGGAGGCTGTACAGGACACCGACGACGATTGCGCTGGCGAACAGGAACTAGCAGGCGACGCACAGTAGAAGGAAGAAAACGTTAGAAGAGAAAAGTTGAACTCAAATTTTTCTATTGGGTGAGTTAATGGAAACCCTATGAATACAAGTTTTTTATAGGCAGTTCAAAAACTGGAAAAGTCTTATTTACCCCTAGGATAAAATACACACAGATGCAAAAATAAAAATTGCGGCCCCAACGGACAAAATAGTAAAATCCTATCAGTTTGTCCTAACACGGAATATTCATAGCAGCCACGATTTCGCTTCAGGACTATTGGATCTTCGATCAACAGTCTAGATTGATGCATCGGTTTTACGCCGAAACTGACAAAGCGTCCACTGTCTTCGTACTTGGTACCCAGATTGGGCTAGCCTGATTCCGCGGCTCCTTCAGCCCGGCAATCGCTCGCCACTCGTTTACCTGAGTCGAACCCGGTCAACAGACAAGTGGATCCCTTGTCATTCCTGGCCCATGTCCCTGGATTGGGTTGGCCCGACTCTGTGGCCCCTCTGCCCAGCAGTCGCTCGCCACCCGTGTACCTAAGTCACACGCGGTCAAAACACAGCAGGTCTCTTCTCCTCTTCATTTCCTCTTCTTTCTCTTTTGACTTTCATTGATAATCACTCATCACTTTCGGAGCAATGAGGCCCATGATATCTAACATGGCTCCTCAGTAATGAAGTTGATGATACCAAGATAGTAGCAATCAAGAGTTGGCCGACTCCTAAATCAGTTATATAGGTGTAGAGTTTTCTGGGGTTAGCTAGTTTCTACCATTGGTTTGTGAGATATTTCGGCATCATTGCTGCACCCATGAATGAACTAACTGGGGAGGAGCGCATGAAGATGCCTTCAATCTGCTAAAAGAGAAGTTGACTCATGCATCACTACTCCAACTTCCTGATTTTGGTTAGGTTTCTTAACTTGAGTGTGATGCAAGAGAAATTGGAATTGGAGGTGTGTTAATACAAGAAGGTAAGTCGGTTGCATACTTTAGTGATAAATTGTCAAGAGCTGGTTTGAACTATTTCACTTATGATAAAGAATCGAATGCTTTTGTTCAAACATTAGAGACATGGCAACATTATCTTTAGCCGAAGGAGTTTATTATACATTTAGATCATGAGTCCTTGAAACATCGTAGAATCAAAGTGAATTTGAATAAATGACATGCCAAATAGGTAAATTTTTTTGAATATTTTCATATATCATTAAGCATAAGAAAGATAAAGATAACATAATTGTCGATGCTCTATCTAGATGCTATACCATGTTATCTCAGCTCGATTATAAAATTTTTATATTAGAGACAATAAAATAATTATATGAGACTGATCTAGACTTTAAAGAAGCTTTTGCACAATGTTGAGAGAGAATGACTTGGAATAAATATATTCTGAATGATGGGTTATTATATTGTACTAACATATTGTGTGTCCTGACAAGCTATGTTCATCTTTTGTCTTTACAGGAGGCACATGGTGGGGGATTAATGGAACACTTTAGAGTGAAGAAGATGGAAGATGTGTTGGCCACTCACTTCTTTTGGCCAAAACTATGACATGATGTTGAGTGATATGTTTCTTGTTGCAGCACTTATAATAAAGCTAAGTCCCGCCTCAACCCACATAGTCTTTATATGCCTCTATTCGTACCTAGTGTTCCTTGGTAGGATATTTCTATAGATTTTGTTTTAGGATTGTCTAGGACTTGTTGTTGTGGATAGATTCTTTAAATGGCTCATTTTATTCCTTTTCATAAGATCAATGATGCTACAATAGTTGCTGATATGTTTTTCACGAAAGTTGTTCTTCTGCATGATGTTCCCAATACAAGTGTTTCAGATCATGATACAAAGTTCTTGAGTCATTTTTGGATGACATTATGGCAAAAATTGGGAACGAAACTACTATTTTTGATAACATGACATCCCAAACCAATGGTCAAACTGGAGTGGTGAACCATACATTGTCAACACTATTAAGGGCTATTTTGAAAAAGAATTTGAAGATATGGAAGAGTGTCTACCTCATGTGAAGTTCACCTACAACTGCTCATTACACTTTACCACTAAGATGAGTCTATTCTAGGTGGTATATGGTTTTAATCCTCATGCTCCTATTGATCTATTGCCTTTACCATATTTTGAGAAAATAAATTTTGATGCCAAAATATGTGCCGAATTTGTGCTTAAGTTACATGAGACAACAAAAGAAAACATAGAGTGTGTGAATGCAAAATGTAAAATTGTTGGTAGTCGAGGTAGAAAAGAAATTATTTTTGAACCAAGTGATCTAGTATGATTACATTTAAGGAATGATATGTTCCTAAATTACAGAAGTCAAAATTAATCTCTTGAGCTACTTGTCATCTTAAATTTCTTATAAAGAAAAATGATAATTAATGCGTACAAGATTGAATTGCTTGCAAATTATGGTGTGAGTGATATTTTTAATGTCACCAATTTGAAACTCTACCTAGATGAAGAGACTGACATTGAGTCGAGTGCATCTCCAAATCAAGAGGGGGGTGATGAGGAGGATATACGTACCAAATGCTACAACCTTACATGAACATCAAGGCCTAATAACTCATGCTCGAGCTCATCAACTCCATTATCAGGCGAAATCATTCCTCACTGCTCAAGCAAGTTATTATATGAATGAGGTAATACTAAGTTCTGATGATTATTATAATATATTTAGGAACATTGGAGAAAAGATGATAGATCAGACAGTTTGAGTTGACAAAGACAAGTTTGGACCAATAGATCAGGCAGTCCGAGTTGGTAAAGGAAGAGGCAGACCAGTGATTGGGGCGATCAGAAGTCGCTGAGTTCAGACCACTGATGGGACTGATCAGGAAATCGACAAGTCTAACCACTATCTTAGACCTTCGACTAGGGAGTAGGACTTCAAGACTAATCCGAGTGAGTTTTGTGTCAAGTTTTTATATTTTAGTCCTACTAGGGTACGACCCATTTTATAAATGGCGTCTCATGTTCTGTAATCTTATAAATAAATTTATAAATAAATTGCCAATGTCATTGTTAGGTTTTGAGTTTTGCTTAAATTAATTTGCCTTTGTAGTTTCACCATAAATTGGTTTGTAGAACCCAAAATGAGAGTACAACATAATATGATATGCAATTCATATTGTGTTTTTACCTTATTCTTGTGGAGTTCTTCGATTGCTTGCAGGAACAAAACCTTCGTGGTGAGATCAACTACATGAGAGTGTGGTTGATAATTGAAGGAATTGTGTCCAAGAAAATTCTTGGGGATCATAAGTTTCGGTTTGGAATCAGAAGTTTTGATTATTTTCTGAATTAGAAACCGAGAGTTCAAATCAGAAGTTCCGATTATTTCTGATCCAAAGACAGAGAGTTTAAACTAAAAGTTCTGATTTGGAATCGGTTGATCGGAAGTTCTAATGTAGGTATCAGAAGATCCAATGTGTTCTAGATTGTAGATCGGAAGTTACGATCAATACGTAATAGATTGGATCTATTAGGAATTTAATTATGGTTGAAGGCCCACACCTTTACATTATAAATAGGGAGGAGAAGGAGGTTGTGGATATGAGTTTTCAGAAGCCCCAATTTCTCCACCCTAGCCTCCACACCTCTCCTCTCCCTTCCTTCTTGATCTAAAGAGTTGAGATTGAGATTTCTCCCTGGTTCTCACGAGCGGTGCTAGCATGCTGATGTGGGAACAATCCTTCCTTGTACACGGGGACTCTATAGAGGTGCTAGTGGGCTTTTGTAGGACCAAAATGGGCGACTAGAAGGGGGTGAATAGGCGCCTCAGCAATTTCTTTCGAAATGATGGCCTTCTCAAAACACCCAACGCTCCTCTAAAATAACAAACGGAAACAAATGAGATTTCACAACAAAATCTCAGAGAAAGCCAGTGCTATCACTCTTCTATCATATATGAAATGATGCAATAGTCTAAGAGATCATAAGCACAGAAAAAAATCTAGTCTTTCAAAACCAACTGATGTCCTGATTGAAAAGACACCAGTCCAAAGCACACAAGGCAAATTAAAAATTCTTACAGATCAAACGACTAATCAACAAATATTCCACCAAACCATAGATAATCCATCAAACACATACAGATCATTCACAAATCATAGGCAGTTCATAAATATGAGAAAACATAATATTTAGTGCATTTAATTAGACAAACTTAATGTGGTAAATAAAATGTGCTGCACAAATATATCTATGAATATTCAGTGTAATCTGAAGTAAAAGTACTGAGCAAATGAATATTCAATATAATCTGAAGATCGAGAAAAGGATTACCATTCGTAATTAGATCCTCCACTGCTCCATGCGCTAGCGGCTGCACCGAGCGCTGCTTCTGCACAGTCCTGTGCCGAGAGCTCTGCTCCCACACTGCATAGAGCCTCGCAGCACTATTATGTGAACCGTCAAGCACTACTGCAGTGGCTGCTGCCTGCCACGGAGGAAAAACGCCGTAAAAAACCAAAGGCAGCCCGCCTAGGCTTCTTGCGAGCCACGTGCCGAAGTCCCTGAGAAAAACCGGTGAGGATTAAATCAGCGGCACAATAAATCACTGGGGAAACCCAATGCCCGACGTCGAAAGTTCTAGGAAAATAAATTTTGGCGGCGCTTTCAATCAAGAGAATAAAATGGCAACAGGAAGAAGAACGCCAATAAAGTGAACTCATGATTTTTCAATTGAAAGAGTTGGTAAAACCCTAAGGTCTAGGGGGCCTTTTATAGGCAATACAAAAAACAGGAAAAACGCAAATACCCCTAGGTTTTTTACAGACTCGAAGACCCACATGGCTATAAAAATAAAATCCTATCTAAAGGTAGTTTGTCCCGATTCGAAGCTTTTGTAGCGACTACGGTTTCTCTTTAGTATGCTTCGATCTCGATCTAATAATTTTGAGCCGAAACCGACAAAGCCTCTCCAGATCACCGACACGTGTCACCAATCCGCGAACTCGGCCGCTAGCAAGTCTCTCCTTCTCTTGATCCCTCGATCCGCCTTGTCACTTGCACTGGCCTCTCCTTCGCTGACTTAGCCAGCACACTGTCTTCATCATCTGTCCGTCCATGTCTTGATCTATCTCCACATGTACGCCTGTGATCTTTCTCAACTTCACTCGGCATCTTTGATCGTCTGGCATTAAGCTCCCCGCTTGACCCTAATCACCCGCCATTGATAGTTGACTCACATCTCAACCGTGCACACACTAAGACAGACAAGACACAAATATCCACGCAGAACATATATTGATCCCATCAGTGAACTCAAACAACAATCACAAGACCAAACCTTGAACCGAGGAAACTTGTCAATCACTCATCACTAAGATAAAACCGCAGTGCCAATCTCACTTGGTTTCTCAACTTTTTCACATGGACACTGCCGGTTTTCGTCAATTGAATCATCGGGGAACGGATAGAGTGAGATGAGGATAAGTGAGGACGTGCTTCCCCAACATCTTCTTCCGCTGCACTAAGGCGCATCACGTTAGAAGGTAACAATTCATGATCGCTCATGCGCATGGTTCCAAGGTTTGGGGGCGAAACTTTTGAAATTGTCGGCTAGCGTAGCTTTCACATGTCCCAAAATATGAGTCCCCATAGTCGTGCGAGTGTAACGATTGTGAGGTGATGATCATTGATCGGAATCATCAAAATGTGAATGTCCTTGCATTAACTCAATCGAATATGTCGGAAGATTGTCCCCATAGTCACATCGGGCACCTCACACGAAAGAGGGAGATCAAAAGCTTTTTCACAGACATCTGAGTTTGACAAAGATGATGAAGTTCTATATTAAAGAAGAGTTTCTCCCAACTTGTTTTGCTAAAGATTTCTTAAACCAAGCCAAGAAGAGCTCGAGGAGCTGTCATGGATAGAACCCTTGGGTACCCTATAGTTGGGCTTATCAGACCGAAGCAAGAGTGAGCCAGGACCAGCATTGATAGGGGTTTGATTCTGATAAGGAAAGTTAAATCTTTATCAGGTAATCATGCTCCGGATATGATATTAAGGGATATATTTGTACCAAAATTGTTGTAATTAGAGAGTTAGTACCTGAGTTTGGTAGGCACTCGAAGCCCTACTCGGGATAGAGTCCTAGGTTATTAGGACTCACCTCTTGAGTATATAGTAAAGGGGAGAACTCCCCAAAGAACAAGTTATCTAGCGTATTTTTCTTGCTTTCGATGCCCCAAGCCTTGATAGCTTGATCACATCGTATTGTAAGATCCACCATCACATTACATATCAAAATACTGAAAGTATGACTATTATCCTCCGAAAGTTCTAAATTTATATAAATCTTGACTCTTATATTTTAGAGTCAACCATCGGTTTCGAAGGCACTACGCTTCCCTTACACACATGTATTCACCATCTTGAGTACCCCTTAGATGGACTGATCGGTGATTCATTGACAATTAGGGATTTTATATTTTAAAAGGTAAGGTTAAATAGGATGATATTGGTTTAGTTAGGAATTAGATATAAAAATTAGATTAATTTCTATAATATATAATATTTTCTTAGATGTTATGTTAGTCCTTCCTATATAAAGGGATTACTTATACTCAATTGAGAAAGCAATGAAGAATTAGTCTAATCTCTCATCTCAATATTAATCTCCTCAACATAAGTCTACTTATCATCTCTAGTAGCAGACGTTACTCAACTATCTTTTCGGCGGTGTTTATCCGTAATGGGTTCCACACGACAAATATTCAAAGTGGTTAGGCTGGAGCGCTGACCTTCTGCCACGTGGCTCTGCTAATTAAAATTTTGAGCACTGTGGCCACCTGAAATACTGATGCTTTTATTTTGACAGGTAAATCTGACATCAGTGATTTTTTGGTGACTTGAAGTGGATTTGTCAAGTTTTTGAGCACATTGAGAAGTTACTGATTCTAGCTGCTTAAGTCCTCCGAAAACTTACAGATGCTCCACGTTTGTCTCTGTTAGAGCTAATCCACTTTATTAACTAATCCCTCTCTAACTCGCTCTTTTATCAGGATGGACATACACTAGCTCTAGACACACACTTTATTAACTACTCCCTCTCTAACTCACTCGCTCTTTTATCAGGATGGACATACACTAGCTCTAGACACACACTAGCACTTGAAGGAAATAATCACACGCAGGACTACATTTTTCTCTCATGGCTACACACTTTGCAGCACTTCTCTCACATCTTTTAAAGGCCCAGCGACACTCACGCATGAGCCACACAAACGCACTGTTCAACACTCACCCCCACACACACCCGACTAAGGGTCCTTTGGTTTGACTTTTGAAAGCAGCTTTTGCTTCTGAAAAGCCAAAAGTCAAATTAAAGGGACTATTCCGAACTAGCAGCTTTTAGTAAAAGTAGCTTTTGGTGTAGTGAAACTATGAAAGCTTCTCGAGACTTGTTTTTTGTGGCTTCTGTCTTCACAACCATATAAAATTTCATAAATTGATGACATTGCAAATTTCATACAACCATACAAATTTTCATAAATTGACATTTCAAATTTCATTCAACCATACAAAATTCCATAAATTAACATTTCAAATTTCATGCAACCATACAAAATTACATAAATTAACATTTCAAATTTTAAACAATCATAAAAAATTCCATAATTTGACATTTCAAATTTCAAATAACCATACAAAATTTTATAAATTGACATTTCAAATTTCATACAACCATATAAAATTTCATAAATTGACATTTCAAATTTCATACACCCATTGCATACAAAATTTTATAAATCAACATTTTAAATTTCATACAACCATACAAAATTTTATAAATTGACATTTCAAATTTCATACAACTATAAGAAATTTATAAATTGACATTTCAAATTTCATACACCCATTGCACACAAATGTTATAAATTGACATTTCAAATTTTATACAACCATACAAAATTTTATAAATTGACATTTCAAATTTCATACAACCATAAATTTTTTTATAAATTGACTTTTTACACAGGTTATAGCTCAAAACAACTTCTCCACAGTCATTTCAGTCAAACGGCTTTCAGCTTTCTCAAAGCTAACATCCCACAGTAGCTTTTCCACAGCCCACAGCCCACAACAGCTTTTTTTCACAGCCACAACTCAACCAAACACACCCTAAATAGTTCCACTAGCTGATCATTGCATGTAAAATCTCCCGTAAATGTCCCCAACTAATCATTGCATGTAGAATCTCCCATGCATGTCTCTAGCTGATCTGTCAAGTACGCACACGCGTCCATCTCCGAACTTCCCAACTGTTTGGCTGCTCCAATCGTGTAACATCCCAAATTTGAAAATAAAATAAAAATGAGGGAAATAAATTTTCTGAATTAAAAATGAATTATTTATTTAGAGTAAAGGTTAAAAGAACCCAATTAAAGCAAAACAGGGAGAAATATTTAAAATTTGAAGCTGAAAAATTTATGATGGAACCTATGTGACAAGAAATATTTTTAAGAATTTTTACAAAATTTTAGAAACAGTATTTCAAGCGATACAGGAATATATGAATATCTGGAATTATTTTAATTGAAAAAGGAATTTTAAATACCTTTGGGTCGCATTTCCTCATTTTGCCTTGGCCCAACCCAACCCACAGCCGCACCCACTGATTGGTGGACCCGCCCTATCGGCGCGCCCGCCCTCTCTCTCCTTCGCACCGCGCCCCGTCTGGCCCACGCGGCAGCCGCTCGCGTCCCCCCTTCCGTCGCTGACGTCCCGGACCCACTGGTCGGCGCCCCGCCCCCTTGCGCTCGGTCTATGACAGGTGGGACCCACCTGTCATATCCTTCTTCTCCGATGGAAGGGGATTTCCCCCTTCCATTTCTGGCGACACCCTTTCCAATCCTGCCGCCGCCGACCGCCGTTTGCTAAGATGATCCCACGCCGCGACTTGCCATACTCCAGTGATTATTTTCCCCCGAAAACCAACGTGTTTCCGGTACAATTGGAAGGTAGCTGTGCGAATGGAAGCTCGCCGGAGTATTTTTGGAAATCCCCTCGGGTTTCCCCCTTTCCACCTTCCATGCACGCCAGCGACCCCCTCCTATAAAACCCTCATCCTCCCCGCACTCCGGCCACGCCACCTTTGCCTAAGCCGCGCTCTGTTAGAGCCTGGCAACGCCAAAAACCCCCCTCCCTCTATTTCCACTCCATTCGCCGATCGCCGACGACTCGAGCCACTGCCGCCCTCACCGTCACCACCACTAGGACCCTCTTCGCGTCCTCTCCCTCGGCACCACCTCCGTTGGGCCGGATCACCACCGGAAGACCATTGCCACCCCCAACCCGAGGGACCCCCGTCACCCACGCTCATCGCCGGTCGCATCCAACCACCGCACGCTCTATTTTCTGGTACCCTTGTGTTCCCCCTTTCGTCCCCTTTCCGTTTTGGCCGCTAGTTAGGGCCTTAGGCCTCGCCGTCGTCAGGAATTGCTCATCGTTGCGCCGCTGGAGTCGGGAACGAAGGGGTAGTTACCCCTTTGCCGCGTGCCATGCCGGATGAGACCACGACCACCCGATCTACAGCGCACGACCAGGATTAAATCCCGGAACCAAGCGCCCAGATGCGGTTGACCCTCTGTTGACCGGTATCGCGTGATCTCGGCCGTTGATCATCACTTAAATGCCCCGCCTCACATCTGGCCGTTGGATCTAGATCCAACGGTCTAGATCAGGTCGGACCACGCGCACAGTGCGCGGGTCCATGGTAGGCCTGGCTCACCATGGACCCAAGCCTGTTTTAGTTTAAATAAAAATTCAGAAAATATGTTTAAACTTTAAAAATTCATAACTTGCTCAATTTAACTCCAAATTTGACCATTTCAGTTCTGGAAAATTTGCCTTTTTATACTCTACACTTTTATGCAATAAAAACAGTATGTTTATTTGGCACAAAATATTCTTATTAAATAATAAAGAAAAATCCCCTTTAGGATTTAATTTATATTTCATTAAAATTTTTTAGAAGAACCTTTAAAAATTCAGAGGACATAATGACTTCATTTCACCATTTTAAAAATGCAATAAAAACAATAGGTTTGCTTTATACCTTTTTATTTCACCTCTAAAAAGGAAAATAAAAACCCCTTAGGGAAAATACTTATAGCAATTTATAAAATTCAGAAACCTCTTTAAAATTTAATCTTAAATGATTAGGTAATAATTTCATAGAATTTAAGACTCTATCTCCTTTATTTAATCCAACAAAAACATGTATGCTTGTATGGTTGATTTTTGAATTGTTTATTGAATGTCGTATTTACTTTTCCGTGTCGAGAAGACTACATCGCCGTCGAAGATCCGGAGTCTTACCCCGAGGTTCCACCTTCACCGTTTGCGGAACAAGGCAAGTCACAACCCCCATTTTGATCATAATTGAGCCCATGTTTTAATAAATTATCGCTATAACTCATAGGATAATATTGCATTAGTCTGATCTCAAGCCCTAAATTATATTTATTAGATCCCCATCCTTGTGTGTAAACCCAAGCCATGCTTATTGAGCCTAAACTCCTTGTCACTCTACAATATTATATTAGATAGTGTCCAATGTACAGACACAACTGCTATAGGATAAAAGAACGAGTCGTAGATAGATGGATTCTACTATATGATTTTCCCCGTTATTCTTGTCTCTAGATTTTGTTGGAGTTGGCTATGTTATAAGTATGGTGGGTTCCGGGTGCAAGCTCGGGAATTGGTTGGTCGCACCCAGGGAACTTCCGTACTAACCACAAGTCTAGTGGGTAAGTCCTAACTGGAGGTATGGATCGTACCAACTTTAAGCACCATAGTGGAGGGGGCAAGAGGCAACCTACGGGTGACTTGTACCGACGAGGCTCAAGGGGGGTATGGTGTGGCCCGAAGTGACTGGGAAACCATATGAAACCTATAAGAGGGTGTTATCGAATTGGTGCGTTCCATGTTGAAGGTTTTGGCACGAGCTTCTCGTGACAGGAGTCATTTAACACACTGCGATGTGCGGGAAATGAGTGCCTTATGGGTACAGTAGTACACCTCTGATCAGAGTTTAAATCTTTTCGAAAAGCCAAGCCCACGGTCAAGGGCGGGTTGTGTGACCTCTCGAAGTTAGTTTACTGTTATGTGAATGTATGTGTTATTCATGGCATGTAAGGACTGTTGAGTGAGGGTGGGTTGACTGTACCCCTCGAGTTAGAAGATGATGCATGAACTCATGTTTACTTTTTTGCAATAATAACTTGATTACATTAATTGCTTTACAAATATGCTTTTTCTGCAAAAGTAAGCCACTACCTTCCTTGTTATTACCTTGCATTATAATTGCATTCGATGGCTTGCTGAGTACGATTGTACTCACCCCCGTTGACTTACACCACCAGAGGCAGTCTACTACGAGGTGGTCGAAGGTTTGGAGTAGCGACCTAGTCAAGGCACGAGACTAGAAGAAGACATTCATCTAGAGGATTTATTTTTATTAGTTTCTCTTTTATTTAACTCTTTTGTAATAATATGGTCTACGAACCATGATTGATTGGCGTATTGTACGCAGTCATGTGATGAACATCTTGTATTTATTGATTTTCTATGGAATTTCAATAAATTCCTGGTTTTATTAAATCGGAGCGTTACAACTCGCCTGCCATACAACTCGGCCACGAGAGCACGCCTCACACGTTGTTAGTCCACTGCCTCCACTCACAATGCCATGGTCAAGATTAGCGCTAACAATTTCCCCCCTAATCTTCACATGGCTCGTTGTCAGCTATCGCCTTGAACGCCTCCGCTCACCACACTAGATCACCGCTGTTGGCGTCCTGCTAGCGCTCGCACTCCACGCCTGTACACACACAGCCACCTGCACGTGGCCTCATGTAACTGTCACACGTGTTATCACCAGATCGATCATAACTTGCATACGACCACTACCATCATGGCCTGCACGCTGATACTGTTCTTCGCCTAAACACGGTCTCACTACAGTCACGGTCGCCGCCCTGCCGCTCAGTGGCGGAGCTAGAGTAAAACTGAAGGGGGTGCACCGCTTTAAGCGGTACACCGAATTAAATCTGAGGGGGTGCACAAAAGGTGAAAAATTAACAATAATAACTAAATTTTTTTTGCAAGGGGGTTCCTAGGAACCCCCACCCCAACCTTTGGCTCCGCCCCTGCTGCCGCTCTAGTAGTGCACACGCTCATCACCACTGTGTCCCATAAAGTTGGCCTCGTGCATGCCCCGTAGGCGATGCCATAACTTCCCCACGCACAGGCCCCACAAGGCACACTTTGCCGCACCGACATCGCCCATGCCACACAGGCGCTTGCGCGGCTCGGCCACCACCGCCGCATGGCTTGACCACAACAGTTTCCCATGCCCATGATCCGGCGCCTCCCACCCACACGCGGCACCCCGCAGCTGCGTCGCGTCTCGGGGCCATATCACCTTCCCGCTGGTGCACACATTGCCCCACACCTCCACGATTGCCGTGCTCGCCACGCGCACGACGTCACAACACACCGCCATTGTGTTCGCACTCACCACAGACTTTCCTTCGCCACGATCCCCGAATCTCGAGGCTCTAATACCAATTGTTGGAACTAATCCACTTGATTACCTCCTCCCTCTCTAACTCACTCGCTCTTTCCTCTGGATGGACGTACACTTGAACACACCATACAAAGGAAAGAAGCTAGCAAACCACGAAGAACTTGTTCTCGACACACGCTAGCACTTGAAGGAAATAATCACGTACAGGGACTACATTTTTCTCTCATGGCTACACACTCTGCAGCACTTCTCTCACACCTTTTTTTCTCATGGCTACACACTCTGCAGCACTCCTCTCACACCTTTTAAAGGCCCAGCGACACTCATGCATGAGCCACACACACACTGTTCAACACTCACCCACACGCCCGACTAAATAGCTCCACTAGCTGATCATTGCATGTAGAATCTTCCCTGCATGTATCCAACTGATCATTGTATGTAGAATCTCCCATGCATTTCTCTAGCTGATCAGTCCATCTCCTGACTTCCCAGCCGCTTGGCTGCTCCACTCGCCTGCTGCACAACTCAGCCACAAGCGCACACCTCGCACGCGTCGTCCACTGCCTCCACTCACGACGCTATGGTCAAGATTAGTGCTAACAGTCTCTCAATTTTTCTGACTACTTTAACTATTATCTACCGAAAATGGGGACTAGGTGGGAAAGTGTTTGCTAGGAGAAGGTAAGTTCTACTCTTTAACGTTGTCTGCTACTCCTGTAAGAATTTACAGAAATGAAGTTGATGGAACTTTCATTTTTTGTGCAATAGTGAGCTGCTTCTATCTGTCCAGTTTTACCATTGTTCAACCGCGTTCTGTGGGATGGACTTATTACTATCATTAAAAGCAGCTCCCCTTTGCTGGCACCACAGCTCTCCATGTCATCATTTTTCGAAAATAACCTTCGGTACTCTTGTAATTCGTTTCGGTCCTGCCGTTTTGGATGTGCCCATCTCTGCGAGGTGCCACGTTGTCAATCCCAGACCTGCTGTTTTTACAAAAAAATCCTCATTTTTATTGCTAATTGTGTGAAGGACCGACGTCACACTCTCCGTTGAGTTGCGTTTTTTTGCATATACGTTCTATTTTCCTGATATTTTATACGTGAAGGAAAGAAAATTCAGAAATTCGGAATGTGCTCTAAAATTAGAAAATACAAGGTTGTTTCTGCAAAATGACAGTCGCCGGGACCCTAGCACACGCGTGCTATGTTCCCCATTCTGTTGTCCCTGTCTTCCACGCCCCTAACCCTATCCGCTCCTCACCCCCACCAACGTGTTCTCATCCGCCGTTGCCACCTCCTCCCGGTCACTAACGCGGTTGTAGCAATCGCCAATCTCCTCTGCTTCGCCGGCGTCTCCCCCGCCGGCAACCTCCGCCATGCTGCCACCATTGGGGGTACCTGAACCTATTACACACGCTCTGGCCTGGACCCGCTAGGCCTCGAGCCGACCACCCTGGTGTCGTGCACGGCAGCTTCTACGCGTCACTGTGCACCAACCTGGCTGACGGGCTAATGGGCTCTAGAGGCTTTGTGCTTAAGGGTAGGGTCTTCGCAGGCGATCCGCGCACATTCATGGGCCACTGAGAGGTGCTCGCCTTCCTCCACGCCTTTGCAGAGGTGCTCGATGTCACCGGACATGTTAGGCTCCGTGCCGAGTTGTGACACGTGTGGCCCCTTGGCCTGGGGAGGGGTGGTCCTTGGAGTGGCGCGGCAACACGGATGTCTTATACGTCGTCATGATCTGCAATGACTACTGTATTGTGCCCCTGGTGCTGAAGCTTCGAGGTGATGTGGTAGTGCCACTACCATTCTTGGTTTCAGCCTTACCTCAGAACTGAAAATCCTATTGCTTTCAAATTATTATATATGAACGATTCCTCTCTTTTGCAGGAATCAAAAATTGGTGAGCAAATCATCTGCGCTGCCATAACTATCGCGCTCCCGAACCTTTTCAAGATCATGTACTAATGTACTATCCCCTTTGCCTCCTTCCTGCAGGTGCATGACGATGTCAATTATTTTAGCATCTAGCAGTGTTCCAGTTTAAATGGCATACTCTTCCTGAATCCTGTTGTCTTGTAGGTTGTTGTAGGATTAGGAGCAAGCGGAGTTGACATTGCTAGAGAGATCTCAAAGGTTGCTAAGGAAGTGCACATTCACTACGGGAACAGTGGGGTTTGCCGAGTGTCTAGGGCACTCGGCGAAGCCCACAATGCACTCAGCAAAGGCTTCGCCGAGTGCCACACTCGGCGAACCCCACTCGGCACTGGCCGTGTCGGCGACGTGAGGGTTCGCCGAGTGCAATTTATCGGGCACTCGGCGAAGTCTTTGCCGAGTGCAATATAGACTTCGCCGAGTGCCACGTATAGCACTCGGCGAAGTCCACGGTTGACGGCCGGGGTGGCCGTTAACGGGGCTTCGCCGAGTGCCCCACGTGGCACTCGGCGAAGGGGGTGTGCCGAGTGCCACGGGGGGCACTCGGCGAAGGGGGCTCGGGGGAGGGGGGGCACGTGGCGCATGGGGCTTCGCCGAGTGCCCCCGTGGCACTCGGCACACCACCTTCGCCGAGTGCCACGTGGAGGCACTCGGCAAAGCCTCCCCAGAGTGCACAGAAACGTGCCACGTGGCACGTTTCTGTGCACTGCAGGTGGCTTTGCCGAGTGTAACACTCGGCAAAATATTTTTAATTTTTTTTTCATTTATTTCTTGCATATTTCATCCAAAAAACACATTCAATCACAAAATGCATCACAAATTCACATTTATTCACAAAATTTGCCCCAAAATTCACACTGAATCACAGATATTCACAGAAATCACATACACATCACAAAAATCACATTTACATCACAAATTTCACGATCACATCACAATTTCACGTTCACGTCACAAATACAAGTTCAAATTGATACACAAGTTCAAGTTCGCGTTAACGGTGACAAGTTTAAGTTAATTAACAAATTCATCACGGCAACTCACACCACGCCTCACAAATTATCATTACCGCTATGACCAGTGTGTGGAGATGGTTGCGTGTTTGATCCTGCTGCCGATGGATGAAACTGAAAAAAAAGAAAAATAGTTAGAACACTTGTATATAACAAAACCGACAATAACAATATTAGAAACTCACATTGCCGCTCTGTGGAGTCCGTGGAGATTGTTGAGGTTGAGGAGGAAGTACAGGCAGACCCATATGACCTGAGAAAGATCCACCTATCTGTGCAAACCACTGCTGCATCTGGGTCTGCATCTTGGCTTGCATCTGAGCTTGCATCTGAGCCTGCAGCCGAGCCTCCATCTGGGTCTGCCACTCAGTCCTTTGTGATCTTTCTTCATTTAGTTGGGCCTACAAAACATTATTTCAGAGTTAATGTTCTCAAACAAACAATGTGAAGTGTTCGATGATTGATGAAAATGAACTAACCTGTAGATCAGCAATCAGACCCATAGATGTGTCTCGGCGAGGACGTATACCCGGACCGGAGGTCGAGCTCCGAGCTCTCACCTCAGATAGAGAGGGGGTACCACGGGTATCAATGGCGTCGTCGCCCATCAAATATCGCCCATGTCTCTTTCCTCCTCCAGCCCTCATGACCACCTCGCCATCGATGTCATGTGCGATTGGGTCATAATCGGCGCCATGCACTTCCCTTGCCATCTCTGAATAGTCTTGGAGGCGTTGATATGCATTCCGATTAGTGTACGACTCAGCGGGGTCATTTGGATTGTAAGTATTTCCTTCAACCGCCCTCCCTTTGTGAGCCAGAGCATATGCCATGACTTGGGAGCATTCCTGACCCGCATTGGCCGTTGACTAAAACAAAAAGATAGTTAGAGTTATATTGTTCAATTAAGCAAAAAAAAATGTAACTACATACCCATCTCGCCCTGAACTGGTCGAGGTTCAGCGAGCCTTGATGGTGTGCTGCCCCCGGCATGAGTAGGCGTCGCTGGCGGCATGCCTCGTGACTGCTCTGCCACTCGGCAGAACACCACCTATCAACAATTTGGCCCCAACACTCAAGATGAGCGGCACACCACTGTGGAGGGACCTATTTGATGCAAGTGAATTTGTTAATGACATAATATTAAGTATTAGAAGATACACGAGAATACACTTACCATCATGTATTCCTCTCGTGTCAGAAAGGTGGTCCGGACATCCTTTTTGTTCTTCCTCTCTCGACGGTGCTGAGCGCAGAAGTCAATAACAACTTGAATGCGCGCCTCATAATGCATGTCGGTGACAAGCTTCTTGGCGGCTCTATTAATAACTGCGGCAGCCTGATCCGCATACCCCTCATCACATCTATAAAAATCCTGCATATAGATGTAAAGAGAATGTTATATGTTTTCACATGTTAATAGTATTGACACATATATTAAGAAAATAAACTTACCCAGAGCTCAGCCCTGACTCGATCGGCTAGGTGGGCAAATTGTCTCCCTTCTCGGTCAGGGGCGTCCGGCGCACTTTCATAGTGCCTCCATGAGTACGCCGGCTCCGTCCTCCCATCCAAAGATATCAAACCAGGGAACTTTTCCTTGATAAGAAGCCCGAGGATACCGTTTACATGGCGTGAGCACTCACGACCTCCTCGTTCAACCATAATCCAGTTCCTATCCCGATATCATTAAAAAGTATTAGTATATATTAAAAATTAAACTAACGAAAAGAATATATTATAGACTTTCTACAACAACTTACCTATTTCCATCTGGTCGAATGAGCGGACGATCAGCTACTACCACTGGTCGCCTCGGGAGTGACGAAGGACCACGCAACCACACTGCAGCCGCTTCTGTAGTCTGCTCCTCTCCCTCTGCCCCAACCTCCCCACCCTCTGCCCCCACCTCCTCCTCCTCCTCCTCCACCCTAGCCTGCTCCTCCTCTTCCTCATCCGGCACGTAATCATCGTCGCGGCGGGATGCCGGTATATGGCTAGTTTCACTCGAGGGCGCGGGTGCCTTTCCTCTCACTGCTGACTTCTTCGTTCTCCTACCTCGAGGTCTAGATGAGGACCCGACCTCATCTTGAGAGGGAGTGGATCTACCCGCCTTTTCCTACTACTGCACTTATTAATTTCTTTAAACCCACCACCATATTTCAATCACCTGCTACGAAAAAGAGTAAATCACTTTAGATAAACCGTGAAATGTGTTCTAAACGCATTTATTGTAAAATTAAACATAATTCTCGCACCGACTACATGGACACCAGGTCTTGTCACGTACATTCCGTCTACCAAACGCCGTCTCTAAGAATACTTCAGTGTTCTTGATCCAATCCATGGTCACCTCGGCCTGACTAGGGCGACCCGTGTACATCCACTCACGTTGATCCATCTTGAACTTAACTAGGAAACAACACCCGTGTTTAGGGGTTAGATAGGTAAGATAGGTCCTAATCCCACCAGAAAATGCGTAGATTGAGCTCGTTTTCACACTCCGTTCCGATCCAACCCAAAATTTCGGCAGCACCTCCCCGCTGCTCTCCAAACGCACGTCTGGGCAACATGCCAAGAGGATGTGCGTTCGGAGAACAACGAGGAGGTGCTGCCGAAACCATGAGTCGAATCGGAACGGGGCATGAAAACGAGCTCAATCTACGCATCTTCCGGTTGTCCAAACGTGGACAATTCGAAACAGTTACGGCCACAAATATGCAAAGACATGCATATTCCAAACCGTAACTCTTCCGAACGGGAGACGCCTAGGTTACGCGACAATAACAAGAAAAATTAAAATAGGACGACATAATGGTCGTCACCCACATACACATATCACGACGCGATGGCCGACATCCACATACACACATGTATATATATATATCACGGCACGATGGCCAGCATCCACATACAAAAGATATTAATCAACATAATCATTAAAACATAAAAACTATTACAACGATTATATTAAAATTTCTAAAACATGTATATTACAACAACATGGTATATTCATGGCATTAAACATGTGATTACATATGTGATTAAACATTACATTAAATATATCATTAATTTCAACTAACATGTATAAACTAACATGTATATATATAGGCACACACACATATATATATATGAAATTTCAACAAATGAATAAACTAACATTTGACATACTATAGCATCACCACAAAATTTAAACTAATTTCAAACAAAAATTTAAAACCCTAAATTTTAGGTGTCAAAAATACCGAAGGAGGTAGGGGTTGTTGGGGGCGGAGGAGACGGCGGGACCGGCGGCCGGAGTGAGGGGGCCGGCGGCCGGAGGAGGAGGAGCCGGTGGTGCCGGGGGCGCCGGGGGGAGGACGAGGCCGGGGGAGGTGGAGGCGCCGGGGAGGAGGCTAGGTGGCGCCGGCCGGCGGGGGGGCGGCTTGTCGGCGGCGGGGTGGGGGGAGGCCGGCGACGGGGGCTGAGGGGGG